>ML827445.1:42030-55827 GCA_009831015.1 Picea engelmannii | reverse complement strand
TGGTGCGCCATGCAAGAACAATTTTAAGGATGGAAATTTATCTTAAGTGTAGAAACATTGACGGATATTACTAATCCTTAATATGCAAACTCTAAAATGTTTGGCGATATTTTTGTAAAATTATTCAAATTTCTAAGGATTTTATATAGTTTCTATAATATTTTGGCAATGTTTAAGGCAACATAATTATATTGAATTTGGGAAAATCATTTTTAGAAAAAACGTAAATTGAAGAATCATTTTTTGGAAAAAAACAAGGAAAATTATAACATGGGCGAAATTTAGCTCCTAAAATTTTCCTTGGATCCATATACTTGGACCCACCGATGCGTTTGATCTTTTGTAACACACTATTTGGATTTTTTGGTAAATATTAAAAAACTCCGCTCTTCTCTCTCTCTCTCTATATATATATATCTGTGTGTGTGTGTGTGTGTGTGTGTGTGTGTGTGTGTGTGTGTGTGTGTGTGTGTGTGCCATTATTGTAGACGCCCTTGTGTGTAACTATTATCCTGGAGCACCATTACACATTTTGCCTTTTTTTAAATAAGAAACACTATTTTATTATTGTATGTTAACAATGGTTATCAACATGCTTTAGTTTGTCAACACCGGTGTATTTTGTTTTGGAGTGCACTGACACTTAGACTATGGAAGCGCATTGGTGTAAAAACCTCTGCAAAATCCTCCAACCACCCGCCTCCTATAAACAGATAAATGATGGTTTTTTCGGGGAGGTTCTATAAAAACCTCCGCTACAAGGTGTCTTCCTTGTAGTGAACAAATGTGGAAAACATAGGTTGTAATATTCCTCAGTAGAGCCCCAACTGTAATTATGAATTGTAATTATGTTTATAGGATGTTGAGCCAAGTGTATATAAGTTGGTGGGATTATGTGTTTCTTAGGCCGGAGAGCCTAGGTGTTAAAGGCCAGTAGCCTGTTTTTTTATATGTAATTATGCAGAACATTAATAAAGATTAAACATTGTTGCATGCAGACCGACCACGAAGAAAGAGTGATGGGGAACTAAGATTCTGTAAGGTGGGTAAGGGAAAGGGGACTGAAAGGTTGGAAAGAGGGGTTAATCTTAGGGGCTTAAGTCCTTGAGAATAATAATTTATTATTATTCCAAAGTTACGTGAAAGACATGTTTTTTGTCCTAAGTCCTAGGAGAGGCAACGAATTCAACTCCAACGTGTGCAAAAGGGAACACATGCATCTCCAAGAAGACAAGTGTCGACCTGGGCACATGCAGTTAAAGCTGAAGAGTCAACTCGTGTTGGAGGTTTGTTCTCCATTCTTCCGTTCATTGTCTAAACCATGGGGCGACAACGTCTGATCTCTACATACCCTCACATAGCTCTGAAACCCGAAAATTGTGATGTTTTCCTGAGAACCTGGTGCATGCTCCATCTGAACTATTTGAGTCTACGTTTGACCTCTGTGTTGATTCCTTGAAAACTAGTGGCAAATCCATGGGTTGATCTGTGTCTCCTATGTGTCCTTTGGTTTATCCACACTGCAAATCTGAGTTCGTGCTTAACCGTTTGGGTTGTTGTCTTATGTGTTACCTAAGTCGTGTTGTGTCTTAGTGGGATTGTTTCCATTTTTGGACGTCCATACCCAATTGCATGTTGCTTTTGTCACCCATGAGTTAACCAAATGTTGTGGTTGTTGTTGTTATCCTTACCTTGTGGGAATTGAGTCAAAAGTGGTCAAAGAAGCAGGTTGTCAGGATCGTGGTAGAAGAGACAGGTTTTCAGTTCTCTGAGAAGCTCTCCCTGGTGAGAGAGTCTACTTGGAAGTGTTTTTTTCCCAGAGAGTCGAGCACCATCTACAGAGCTCTGAAAATTCTTGACCCTGCCTGTTGTTAAGATCCAAAGAGGGAGGTTAAGAAACCGATGGAATGTGCTTGTAAATGTGTATACTCCTGGGTGGAATAGGCATGTGGGTAATGAGAGTACGTGAGTAGTGGGCGTAAGAAGGATCCTGGAGAGAATACTTCCGGTTGATATGTGCAATTTTCCTATAATCTTAGCCTAGTCTAGGATTCCTTTGCCCTATGTGGAGCTTGGTCCTATCTCGGGGGTGACCCACTGCTGAGTGTGATGAGAAGCATGGTCTAAGTATGGGAGGTTCGTGGAAGGTCTTCACATAGTTGGTGGAGTTACTCTAGTTTCAATGATAAGTATCATTATGTGTTTTATTTCAATTAAATGCATGTTTGTGATGCTTGTATGTTTTCATGTATTCCGTTGCATGTATGAATTGTTGTTAATTCCATTAATTTTGTATGTTAGCAGTAATTCTATGATTACTCTGTATTGTTTGGTTAAGTTTCATTAAATATGCATGCTATATATATATGTATGAGAATTTTTCATGTAGTAGCGTTGTCCGGCAGTGGGGTTGTTGGTCGGGGATGTTACAATATGGTATCAGAGCATGGTTTCAACGCTGAGCCTGGATGGGCTGGATAAGTGGTCTTTGGACCCAAGGTTTCAAGTGGAAGTGGTGTTCATAGGAACCAATTTCAAACCTTAGAATGTTTCTTAGTGCGAAGGGGTTACTTGGCCGTATTATGAAGCTCAGGAGGAGTAGCAGTAGAATAAAATGGAAACATGCATGGTATTTGACCATAGAGAGAGAGAGCTTAACACTTGGGGTGTTGGATCCTTAGGATCTGTTTGGAAAAAAGAGAGTCATATTGGCACAGGTGAATACCCAAGGATCAATGCTCAAGAGCGCACCAACAAAGCCCCAACTACCGACCCTTTCGACAACACCTACGAAGTACATGAAGCCTCACCTGAGGTAGAGGAAGGGGTGGTTGAGAGAATCAGGTGTCTACAACCTTAGTTAGGACATAGATATGTGATTATATAATTTACAGAGAACTCAACATCGATCATTGGTCAATATTCAACCATTATTCTACTTTGCAGATAGCATAGAGCATCGCGGTGTACACTCAGATCTACAGTATTTTAGTACTTAACCATAGTAACCCAGATCAGATTCAGTAGATCAACACTAAGCATCCTCATAAACATCAGATCCAATAATCATATATATCTAAGAAGCACAAACCATAAGTAGATATATCAAAGAACATAGCATAAGCAAAAACACATTGAATCAAAGCACAGAGCATAACACACAGATTTACGTGGTTTACCCCCACCCTGGGGCTACATCCACAAGACCTTCTTCTTTATTATCATCTTCAATCTGTTACAAGCACAAAGCCTCCAAAACCCTTCTTTTCATAGTACAAAAGATCTGCGTAGCTTGCTAGATCCTTCTTCCTTGCGTTACAACACTTAGCTTTCTATAGCAACCTCATAGTAACTTGCACTTAGCCTTGCAAGCCTTACACAGTTCGCAGAGAGAACTTATTCAACATCAAATAGATGCACTACCAATTGCACTAAGCAATCATATCTACCCTTTCTTAGTTTGCCTATCCTTCTATTTATACATTACAAAAATGGGCCTAATAGTGGGTAAACCCATGGGCCAACATCCATTTCCCATTACATTAACCCAAAACCCTAAAAGGGCCCAAAAGTGGACCAAGATCCTGTGATCTTTTCTTCGCCTGGTGCTCCATCCTTAATAGGTTGTCGAAGTCAAAAAATGGTCAAATATGACCAAGTGTTCCTCAAAACTTGGTCAAGGGCCAACAGGCCCCCAACACTCACCTGTGACTTGTCCCGAGTCACTCTGGTATGATCAATTCTACCTCGAATGCCTTGATCTTGGCTCAAGCTACTTTGACCTACTTCAGTGTGACAACCTCTTGCTTAGTGAACTCCTGGATCACTGCGTTGTTTACTGGCCCTTCCAGGCATTAGTCTGCGGTGATGAAAACTTGTTCAAGCTCGACTCCCTAGCTTTCAACTTCAGTGAACAATTGGCATGCCTTTTCTTGGATTGGTTGAAGTTTTTGGGATAATTCCATCACTTTACTTTGCAGCATGTGTACCTTTTGTTGGGCGGTGCATTGTTCTAGAAATATCTTCATTCTTTTGATTGGGGTCAAGGCCTTTAGCTACACCTATAACATATCTGAGTGTTGCTTTGCTTCTTGGAGTTGTGCCTCCAATGATTGCAACTCTGGATTCTCTGTGAGGTTCTCATAAGTCTGGGTGCTCCTAGCGCTCAACTTCTTGCATTCCAAGGCAAAGATTTTTAATCGGCCAACTGCGCTATGGGAAGTTACCTCCTTTAGGAATCTTATTTCTTGAGGAGTCTCGGGCGTGGTATGAAGTTCTAGATCTGCGATGCGCTATTGAAGTTGTTGGATTACTTCTTCAAGTTGTGCCACCTATTGTGGGACACATTCTTCAATATTCACATCTATGACCATCACAGAGAGAAGTGTTGTGTGAACCCTTTATTGTACTTCAAGTTGCTCTGCTAGCAATTGGTCCTTGCTCTGCTGTAACTATTCTTTTTCCTCATCTCACTTTGCTTGTACGGAAATATTTTCCTGTTCTGCCTTACTCTGTTGTTCTATAAGTGCACTCTATACTTATGTCAAAGTCTAGGTGGCTTGCGCTGTGTCTTATTGAGCTCGTCGAAGGCGAGCTTTGAATTTATCGACGATCTAGTGTAATTGGGTGGGCTCATTGCCTGTTCTTGCTGTTCTAATTGTCAAGGGTGCAGTAAAAACTACTCGACTGGATTGGAGTGCCTACTGCACTTCTTGAAGTTCACCCTTGATTTGGCTGAATACCTCCTCTGGCTTCACTTCTTGCTTTTCTGTGATCTCTAGTGAAGCATCATTCAGCACAACGATTAAGAATTCAAAGTCGTCCGGTGTGAGGGTAGTCTTAACCGTAGTCTAGGTGGCCTTAGTTTTCTTTTGGGATGAGAGATTTGGTGGGTTAATATTCCTTTTCTTGGAGGGATCCTCCTCCTCTCTAAGAGGAGTAACCTTGCCTTTGTTTTGCTCAACTTTTGTGCCACCTAGTTCTTCACCATCACCTCCCTGCACAGGTGAGATCGAAGTAGTCTTTGTGGATGGGCTATGGACATCTTGAAGTTCATCATCCTTCTTAGTCTTGCTCGGTCCAGGTGTATCTGGCATAGGTTCAGGGCTATCCATGTCGGACATTTCTACAGGGTCTGTTGCAACAAGGAGGTCCGTTGACCATTCCTTGGTAATCTTCTCCAAGTCTTCTTCTAGCAACTTGTAGTATGACTAGAGCTGTCGTTTGTGCTCATCAACATACTCTGTGATATAGGTGAAGTGGTGGCCTGCATTGAATTTTATCAAAGGTCTAAACCTATGAAGTGTATTTGGGGTGAGGCATAGTTTAGATTAGATTTCATTCTTCAATTGGTTGTAATAGGCATGGAAGACAACATTGGACTGCCACTGCTTGTTCATGTCACTAGAGTACCACAGCATACAAAACTTCGTGGCCAGTGGTTTGAGGGGTTCAATCTCCAAAAAAGTGGCACCTTTTGGTAGTTCCCAGGTGATGAAATCGATTAGTATGAGCAACCAACTAAAGTGGAACTCATACCCTTGGTCTTGTGCTTCTCTGCAATCAAGCTCTAGCTGGTTTACATGGCACTACACCTAGTTTATCTATAGTCCCTCGACACACTTCCCTGCAAGGTCAACTACAAATCCAGTCACTTGTGTTGGTCTATTCTTGTGAACTATCTTTCCCATAATTAGATGATACGTAAGGCACACTGTGCCACTCTGGATAGAGGCTACCTTGTAGCCTCGCGTGCCTTTCTCAACATTGCCATAAGTTTATTTTATCCTCTGCGCTAGTGCTCGGTCTAAAGTCTTTCCAGGGTAAAACTCTTGTGGGTCAGGGCCTTTCATACCAAGTCCTGTGATCCGATTGATCAACGTCGGATCCACAACGATGCAGCAGTCCAACCATAAGTATCCTTCATGGTAGCAGGATAACAACAACTTCATGCATGCGTTGACTTCTTGGTGTTTGTCCAAGTGTGGGATCTTCATTACATTAAGCAGTGTGGACTGCGCGAGGTTCTGGGTCCATGACTGCTGGACAATCTTAGAATTCTTTCCTTTGGTCCTGGCTAAGTACCTATGCGGGGCTAACATGCTGTAAATTTTACGATCTCCAAGGTTAAAATCACTAAATTTCAGTGTTGTGAGCTTATCTTGGTCAACACGAACTCCGAGCACCCCTTTCAGAAGGTATGCGGTGATCAAAGTGTACTCAAAGTCTCAAGGTACAATATCACAGTTTATGGCACCGCTTAGAGGTGGTAAGTAAGTAGGTAGAATGCGTGGGATAAGCTTGGAATTTGTGATGCCATCCCCGTGCTTGGTCCATTTCTCATCGGTTAACTAGGATGGACCAACGCGAGTAGTGGAAGGGGAGGCCTAGAGTCCTCTTGTTGACGATGCTTGGACTACTGTAGATAATCCTCACTCTGACATGATTCTATCAATCATTAAGTCAATCAAAACTTCTTCAACTACTTTCTCAGCACCATTGAGCTCGTCCGACATACAAGCTTGGGTCAACTATCTCAAGTGTGAAATGAATTCAGAGACTACAGTGAATGGTATGGGAACAAGGCAATGATCACAGGGTGAAGTAATCTCAGGTTTCGGGCTCAAATTCTCACTTACCAAAAAGTATTCTCGGTGCGTGGTGCGAAGGACTAAGTAGGGAAACTTAGGAATGGTCTGCTTGCAACGGGTATGAGGCTGCATTAACTTATGTTCTGTCCATTATGGTGAGGTCGAACGGTCTAGTGGCGAGCCATAAATTCTTTCTGACTCATTTGGAGCGGCAGCTGAATAATTATATTGGCTTCCAATGGCTATATTACTTCTCCTCGACGAATTGGCATATGTCATTGTTCTAATATCCCGACGAAGCTCCAATTCTGCAAAGTGTCTTGCTGCGAGGTACCCTCTGGGATCTTCTGTAATTTTTCAATCTTAGCCTTCTTCTTACTTATCTTTCTAGCCTTCTTTCCAGTGAGCTTCGTCTTGATGATTCTCTTCCCATTTTGATTCTTATTTTCCTCGGACATAGTCACTTCGTGCTGGTGATATTCTCTCCTAGGGTTTAGGTATATCACTTCTTCTTTGTCTGGGGTATAAATTTCATCCTTTTGTGTAGCTTTGGCCTCGACATCTAGGCTTCTTGTGTTATATGGATTCGAGCGGTTCTCTTGTTCTTCTATCAACTGTGTGATCCTTTTAGTCATGAAATATTTTAACTCTTGTCTCTACTGTTCTAAAACCTCTTCTTCTTCCTTCTTTTTGGCTTGATCTCTTTCAATACAAGTTTTTCCGAGTAGCATAGTAAACGGGGTGTTTTCCTCAATGAATTTGATAATCTCAAAATCTTCTTTTGTCAAAGTTCTATTGATATCATATGTATCTGAGCGAGTTTTCCACATAACATCATTAGTTTTCCTTTGAATAGTCCTATTCCTCCCAACAAAGGAATCATGGCATGCTTCCCTATAGCTTCCCAAGTTCTTTCTGAAATAATGTTCACTTGTGTTTCTTCATCAAGAATATAGTCAATGTTGAAGTCCCCTATTCTTGCTTCGACTTGCTCCTTTTCTTTGAATATATCTAGTAATCAGACATCTTTATGTTCCTTCAGGGTTTCTTTAATATGTATTAATACTTTCTCTGATTCTTGTTGGGTTTCTGCCTTATGGTCTTCTTGATTCATATTTATCCTTTGAAGCTTAGCGATCATTCTAGGGAAATACAATACCTCATGGTCCAAATATTTGCAACAGAGACAACTAAATCTTCCACTAGGATATTCCTTATCTAGATGTCCCGGTCTTCTGCAACTGTAACATAGGGTAAATCCTCTCTTTCTTTTAAATGATCCCCAACCTCTTATGTATTGTGCACTAGAATCGTGATAACTAACCTGCAGAAAGTTCTTTCTAGGATCCTGCATCCATTTGCTAGTCCAAACATTATTTCTATGCATAGGTATAACATATCTATCATTATACTTATTAGATCTATTCATATCAAAATTTATTTCATCTATTAATGCCCTAGTTTTTAAGCTAGGACATAATCTATCAAACATACCTAGATCCATGCTTTACAAAAAAAAAAAAATCACTTATCTTACTTCTACAAAGGACAAAGTTTCCAGATCTAAGAACTTTTGACTATTCTTACCTTTATTAGAGAACAAAGCTTACATATCTGACCTCTTTTTTGTAGATCTGACCTCTTCTTTAAGAAATTTCCACTTTTACTTTTCTTAGATAACATAGCATTCAAATCTTGCTTATTTTCTTCATATTTGACTTTCATTTCTTCATATCTAACCTTATACCCGACCCAAAGATTCACAAGTCAGGTTAAAATATGTGCACTAGGGAAATAGATCTATGCACAGAGCTTTCTTTTGCACAAAGTTTCTTCTTCCTCAATTCCCAGCAATCATAGTTTCAGGTCCCGACAATGGAACCATTTGTTGGCACAGGGGCAGACCTAGGGTTCAATGCTTAAGAGTGCACCAAAAAATCCCTAACTACCTGTCCTTTCAGAAACACCTGCGAAGTAGATGAAGTCTCACCCGAGGTAGAGGGAGGGGTGGTTGAAAGAATCAGGTGTTTGCAACCTCAGTTGGGACACAGATCTATGATTATATCATTTACAGAGAACTTAGCATTGATCATTCGTCAATATTCAACCCTTATTCTACTTCGCAGATAGCACAAAGCATCACGGTGTACACTCAGATCTACAATATTTCAGTACTTAACCATAATGACCTAGATCAAATCCAGTAGATCAGCACTAAGCATCCTCATACACATCAAATCTAACAATCATATATATCTAAGAAGCATAGAGCATAAGTGGATATATCAAAGCACATAGCATAAGCAAAACCACATTGAATCAAAGCACAGAGCATAACACATAGATTTATGTGGTTCACCCCCACCTTGGGGCTACGTCCACAAGACCTTCTTTTTTATTATCATCTTCAATCTGTTACAAGCACAAAGCCTCGAAAACCCTTCTTCGCATAGGACAAAAGATCTACGCAGCTTGCTAGATCCTTCTTCCTTGCGTTACAACACTTAGGTTTCTATAACAACCTCAATGTAACTTGCACTTAGCCTTGAAAGATTTACACAGTTTGCACATATCACTTATTCAACATCACATAAATGCACTACCAATAGCACTAAGAAATCATATCTACCCTTTCTTACATTGCCTATCCTTCTATTTATACATTAAAAAAGTGGGCCTAATCGTGGGTAAACACATAGGGCAACATCCCTTTCCCATTACAGTAACCCAAAACCCTAAAAGGGCCCAAAAGTGGATCGAGATCCCGTGATCTCTGCTTCGCTTGGTGCTCCATCCTTGATACGCCGTCGAAGTCCAAAAACGGTCAAATATGACTAAGTGTTCCTCAAAATTTGGTCAAGGTCCAATAAGTCCTTTACGATTGTCAGATCCAAAGAAGGTGTAGGAAGGTTATCCTGGAAGCCTTTTAGATTTCGAAAATTGAGAGAAGTGAAATGTGTTGAGGCTCAAATTTTCAAAGGATATCTACACGTAGATCGTAGGAAAAGAGCCTTACTGTTAGATCCGTGTCTAGGAAGGAAAAGGAAATTAACTTTGGAGGATTTCAAGTGTGGAGTGTGACAAACTCCTGAAGTCCCGAAGGCCGAACTAGATCACGACCGTCTGTTGCAAAGGACACACATCAATAGATCGTGTACTTTGGCTGTAAGTACTTCGAGAGGAGGCAAGTGTTGTGAGTTTGAAACTCCCGAAGTCCAAAGTGTCGAATTTGCTCATAGTCATTGATCTTGAAGGAGGACATGTGTCGGTAGATCGTGAACTCTGGGTGAAAGCACTTTAGGAAAAAGCGAGCGTAGAGGAGTTGAAACTTCTGGAGCCTGAACAGTCGAAGTGGTGAGTCATGATGACATCCCCTGGAGGTGACGTGGACACATGGGATGTGTTCCACGTGTCACTAGGTTTAAAACCCGTGGAAGATTGAAATGGCATTTGGAACGTGACAAGTGTCACCCATATGAAGGGGCCATGTACCAGTCGCTAGTATTTCACCATGTGGCATCCTATGTGAGTAGGGTTAGTGGGGCCCACGGTTACGTAACGTAGTTAAAGTTCGGAGGACCCACAGTGGCGTTGATCACAATACATCAAGATCTAGGGCCAGAAGACATTGCGGTGACCCAAGTTGCATAGAAGATAATTCTCCAAGGAAGTCCCGCAATCCAAACCGTGGTTTCATTGAGGGGTTACATGTCAGCGTCAGAAGAATTGTGGGATGAAAGGCGAGTTACTCCAAACCACCGCTGCAAGCCCCCGCAATTGGAAAAACATTAAGTAATGTGACATAATGACGTCACCAAAGGTGATTGGGAATGTTCGGAGATTAACGATTTGGATGTGTGGATGCAAGATCCTCCAAAGTCTTGATGTCCCAGAACTCAGACGCCTAAGGTTCCATAGTGAGTGTTAGTCGTTGGATGATGGGTAGGCATGGACTGTTGATCCACCCTACTTCGGAAGTTCATTAATTTAGAACTCCAAGAGTCTGTTTTGATGTATTATGAAGATTTTTGAAGTCCCAAAGTCCTGATTAAGGGCTTATCGATCTAGCACTTGGTCATAGCCCATGGTCACAAGGGTTGGGGCTAAGAGAAAAGGGCTAAGGCCTGAAATTCTTACAAAGCCGAGAAAAACTTGGAAAACAAATTCATCAAATCTAAACGTTTTCTGTAATCAGATTTGGTTTATGAATTATGTGGGATTTCTTAAGGAATGATGGCCTGACAAATTCCAGTTGTCTGCATGTTGTGTTTGCAGAATTTTAATGAGTACCATAACCATAGAGAATTACCACTGAGTGTAGAGAAACAGAGGTGGCACAAAATGATTCCAATTCAGAAAATGAAGCTAAAGGGATGGGTGTTCATTTGGGAGTTGAAGGGTCGAAATCTAATGGGCATGGAGAAGAGATACATAAGGAAGGGAATATGATAAAAATCATTGAAATATTGCAGAAAGATGCCCAAAATCACTGAGAAGATAACAAGAAGCTTATGAAAGCTAAGGAACAATAGGGTGAATTCAACTTAAAGTTGATGCTGAGCTTGGAAAGGATGGAAAAGAAGTTGGATAAGGAGGGTGATTCAAGAAAAACAGGGAGTCCTGGACCCCCTGAGAGGAAAATAAGATCGAGAAGCATTAGCAGGCATCATCGTCACTCCCTGAAACACTCCAATAAGGAGACACACATAAGTTGAATCCCATCTCCTACCAGAAAACATAGGATATCTGGAGTGGATGAACTAAAGGGATAAATGAACAAGATTAAGCCTCCTACGTTTGATGGAGAGCATAAGAAGGAGGAAGATGCCAAGACATGGTTGCTTGGCATGAGAAAATACTTCCAACTATAGAATTATTCCTCTCATGCAGAAGGAAGAATTGATATGTATCAACTGAAGGGAAAGGCATCCATGTGGTGGGATCAACTTGTGCAGGTGCAACACATTAGAGAGAAAGATATCACTTGGAGAGAATTCAAGAGTATTTAAAGAAGAAATACATGTCTAAAATATAGTATGACAGAAAGATGAAAGAGTTATTTGAACTCAAGATGGGAAGCATGACCATTGATGAATATGAATGAAGATTCTTGGAATTACTGAAGTATGTTCCATTCATCAAAGATGAGACTCTCAAGATTCAAAGGTATTTAATTGGATTACCACCTTCCATTGGGGACAAGATTCAGTATGATGACCCTAAGACTATGGAAGAAACTATAAGAATAAATAAATGATTATATGAACAACAAAGAGAAAAACCTACTTTTCAGAAGGCTCGGGATGACCAGAAGAAGTTCAAGAAAGAGAAGAGGCAGAAGGGAAACAAACCTCCCTTTTTTAGAAACAATCCTCAAGGACAACCATCATTTAGAGATCCAAGAATGGCTAACGTTGGGGGACAAAGGCCAAGGCAAACTCCCATTCAATGTTGGGGATGTTAGGGAAACCATAAGTATAGAGATTGTCCCCACAAAAATGGTAAAGTGAGAGTTGTCCATAATGTTCAGTAGGATGAAATAGTGGAGGACATGGGTAGTAGAATGCCAAGGATATATGCAGCCCTGGATAATAAGAAAGTAGAATATCAGTCACACATAATTGAAGTGGAAGGTATGATCAACAACCATGCCTTTACTATTTTAATTGATTCAAGAGCTAGCCATAGTTATATAGATCCTAGAGTGGTGGAAAGTTTTCAATTGTTGAGAAGAAAACATGAAAAGTCTTGGTTAGTGCAGCTAGCTACATGAACCAAGAGAAAAGTCACTGAGTTAGTTAAGTTATGTCCATTGGACATGAATGGACTGAGCACAAAGGCTGAATTGAGCATTCTTCCTTTAGGTTCCTATGACTGTCTAATTGGGATGGACTGGTTGGACCAACACCATGGCATCTTGGACTATCGTAGTAAGGCATTCACTTGCCTGGATGAAGAAGGAAATCAGAAAACAGTCCAAGGAATTCCTAGAGTTGTTGTTATGAGAGAAATCTCAACAATGCAACTGAAAAAGTGCTATAGGAAAGGCTGTCAATTATTTGCAACCCATGTGGAGGAAACACCTAAGGATAAGGTGTCGAATATTGAATATCATGCGGAACTAAAGGATTTTAAAGATGTATTTCAAGATGTACCCGGATTACCCCCGAAGAGAGATATTGATTTCTCTATAAACTTGATGCCTGGAGCATCTCTAGTGTCGAAATCTCCTTACAAAACGAGTACACCAGAGCTGAAAGAATTGAAATTGCATCTTGAAGAGCTTCGGGGTACATAGGCCCAAGTGTGTCACCTTGCAGTGCCTCGGTCTTGTTCGTGAAGAAAAAGGATGGGACATTGAGATTGTGTATCGATTACAGACAGTTGAACAAAGTAACTGTAAGGAACAAATATCCTCTGTCGAGGATTGATGATCTCTTTGATCAGTTGAAGGATGCGAAGATACTTTTGAAGATAGACCTCAGATCGGGATATCACTAGGTAAGGATAAAGGATGAAGACATCAACAAGACTTCCTTTAGAACAAGGTATGGTCATTACGAGTTCACAGTGGTGCCATTTGGGTTGTCAAACACACCCGTTGTTTTTATGTGCTTGATGAATGGTGTATTCAGGGTTTATCTAGACACGTTTGTCATATTCTTCCTGGATGACATTCTAGTGTATTCCAATTTGGAGGAAGAGAATGAACAACATCGGAGGATGGTGTTTCAAGTGCTAATAGAGCACCAACTGTATGCCAAGTTTAGCAAGTACTCATTTTATGAGGAGCAGATCCATTACTTGGGGCATATTATTTCGAAGGATGGGATAGTTGTAGATCCTGATAAAATTGAGGACATCAGAGAATGGTCAGCGCCAAAGAACATGACGGAAGTCACATCCTTTATGGTTCTAGCTGGATATTACATAATTTTTATCATGGGGTTCTCGAGGATAGCTCATCCTATCACTTCCTTGCAAAGGAAGGAAAAGAAGTTTCAGTGGACATAAGAATGTGAGAGAATCTTCCAGCGATTGAAGCAACTGTTAACCAGTGATCCAATCCAAAGGATTGAAGATCCGAATGAAGACTTTGTAGTGTGTACAAATGCATGCAAAGAAGGACTGGGAGGATTCCTCAGTCAAAATGGATTCGTAATTTGTTTTGAATCCATAAAGTTGAAAAAGCATGAAAGGAACTATG
>ML827444.1:63683-85467 GCA_009831015.1 Picea engelmannii | reverse complement strand
ATAATAAGCCTCTTCGAGGGGGCAACCTCCTTTTACCCCACTTAAATGGTCAAGTACAAGATGATTCAAAATGAAAATGTCTGCTTGGTATATATAGGAGACTAGGAGGTATAATTACAACTAATGGCCTAAAGCCGACAAATAAAATAACATTACTAATATAATATGCCCCAATTAAGGCGTAATGAGCCAATATTAGGGCTTAACATGGTCTCTTGTTGCGCCGAGAGATATATTTCAAGACAAATAAATATTCCACTACGGGACCACTCTCTTGTTTCTTTGTCACCTCAGGTCTTCCACAAGATGTTGATATTATCAGAGCCAACATTGAATTTCAGAGGAGAAGACTGAAAGGAGTTCCTAAAAAATCATGATAACGAGTTGGACCTCTTACCCGAGTTCCTAGAAGACTCGATGATAGTTCCTGAAGATAACACAAGGTTGCATGTTAGCTCATTTAGAAATCCATTCTAGGAAATTGATTGGCTGTTACAAGAAGGATAGGAATCCACAACAAGAATTTCCCACATGATTCTTTATACTTTGTATTTCACAGTCAAGGAACAAGCCATTTTTTATTGGGGGAAGCTAATTTCCATTGAAATCTGTTCCCAATTGTCACGATTCAAACTAGAGAAGAAATTTTATATGTCATCCTACTTGGTTTCTGCAATAGTGCATTGTTGTTTGTTTCCAAAACTGTTTGTGTCCAAGAAGGTAAACTATGAATTCGACCTAGTAACCTTCTGGTACCAAGCCTTGTGGAGGCACAAGGCCTCCCATTTTTTTTGTGTGGTTTTTAAGGACTTTGTCTTAGTTTTCAAATATTTATTTTTAGGAAAGGATGCTCCCCGGATGTCTGACCAGGAAACCAAGTTTTTGGATAGGAAGGGGACACTTGAACAAATGGATTATTACAGTGTAATAATGATTTTTGGCTCCAAGGAAAATCCTTCTTTCCTTCCATGTCACATTACAGACATAATGTTTGCTGCAAAAATAGCAAGGAAATACAACTACTTGTTGCATTTTTTCCATGAGAAGAGAAGAAAGAAGTTCATTCCTTTGTCTTGAAAAGTCAGGGACTTTGTGTTCAGGAATGTCAATAATATTGATGAATTCGCAAGCCATTTCAACAACTTGAACCTAAGATATGCTGAACGGGTAAGAGGGTTCGACCCTATTGGGATTTTTGTAGAACATTTACTAGAAGTTGGCTTCAACAATTCTTTTATCCATACACTCCTGAACGAATACAGAGACAATGAAAACAACACTCCTACTCCTAATGCTAGCGACCTAGAGACATTGCAAAGCACCAATGAATTGGACAATCAACAGAGAAAAGGCCTTGATGAAAAGAGTTTCCAATGCCCAGCTACCACTCCCAAGAGCACGACATCTCAGAGAATTGCTCTAACGGACCACCCTAGTGAGAATGAAACCCACAATTATTCAAATGGAGGAGGAGATAAGAACCATCGTTGGGGTAAATATGATAGTTCTCACAAGATTCCTGTGAGAAAGAAGTGAAGAAACCTTGTGGAATAAGCGAAAGAGCCCATAACTAAAAGTCAAGACATGGAACTTGAGACTGATCTAGATAATGTATTCCACACCATTGATCATATCGGGGATGGGATCCACAATAATCCCCTAATGGAAATAGATGAGACCGAGATTTTGGACGAAGATGAATCCTTTGTATTCTAGAGCATTGTTTTTGACAAAGAATATAAAAATTTAATTATTGACAAGAGAGATGTATGAAATAAGAAAGGGAAATCCCGTTCAAATATTAACCTTAGGAACATGCAGTCGTCCCAAATCTCCTGACTTCATCGAGCAACCAGAGATGCTCTTGATGATTTCATTAGAGGCATTGAGGCAGAGAATGCCAGAATGAAGGAACAAATCAAGGAATTGGAGGAAGCTTTGATTCATATCCCATTGCTTTCCATTCCTTTAGCAATAACCCTGTCTTCCACCCTTGCAACCAAGTTAAAAGGATCTTCCAGCCTCCTCATAGCATGTAGAGGCTATGTGGGGAAGAATATAAATAAAATAATGTAGCTAATTACTCAATCCTGGGAAACATAAAAAAGTATAGCTTCCCTTGGAAAGAGGGCACATGCCTTGCAGGAACATTTGTAGACAGATTTAAAAAATGAAGAAGAATTTTATCTAGACACGGTCCTCCCTTTTGGCATCAATGTCACCAACATGACATAAATGAGAAGAAGAGAAGAGGATATCCCCTCCCAAAACTGGATCAAACAATTAAATGCGTGATCGAAAGAGAAAGTTAAGAACCTACATCTCATTGTCCAATCATGTGAACAAGCCATATCAAAGAAAGAAGAATTATTCAGAAAGCTGACTGAAATAGACTTAGCCAGAAGTACAAATGAGGTTGAAGACCCCAACTTAGTCCTCAATTCCTTTTCCTTAACCAAGAAAGCCTTCGATGAACAAGTTGATATTTTTAAGGGGTTGTCTTTAGAATTTTTTTATGACATCCTTGAATATAGTGAAGATGACATGGACCACTGGCTAGTGGACTATTCAGTACAAAATGAAGAAATTGAACATGCTCTACGTAATATTTCTATCGTTCTAAGGGAATTAGAAAGTGATATTTTCAACATAAAAATCCTACATGAGATCAACGTGCCCCCCATGAGAAGATACATTGAAGAATGGATCCAAAGGGAAATCGACAAGATCACCGATGAAGGGAAACAAGCGATTGGCATGATTCCAATAGTCGTCGACGAGAGAAATAAAAAGGCTTCAACAAGAAAATAGAAAAGGGGGAGAGAGATACCATCATAGTAAGTCTATACTAATCACATCCTGCTTTCTTTATCAATCTAGTTATTCCACCTCTTTAAATAAAAATGTCTAACCAAACACTGATAACTTCCAGTTTCTTCTTTTCAGGTCTTGCTCTCTACCGTTGCCCACTTCTTCTTTCTACAATCCTATTTCTTTTATTTTATGGTCCGTGGGAGACCCAATCCCAGTATATATGACAAACACATTTAAATTTCGAGGAATATGTAACACACATTATTATTTTTTGATAAATTTAAAAGAAAACTACTTTGGGATCAATCTTGATGGTGCCTTGTAACCCTATTTTTAGAATGCAAAGTTAGTTCTTTTTACACATGTTGCTCATATTCTTTTATTTTTATGTGCTCATAAATTTTTATCTTGAACTATGTTGGATGTCAGGAAATTGTGTTTATTTAATTTGAATGTTTAATGTGTGTGATTCCTGGTCCTATTTTCCAGGAACCTTTATTTCAAAAAACAAAACAAAAAACATTTTCTATTGTTTTGTATCGCTTTAAGTCATTATGATGGAAATTCTCTAAGTCCCACATTTGAACTATACATGCCCCAAGAAAAACTTAAAAAGGAGTACCACATATATAAAAACACAGTAGGATTGACATCCTCGTTAGGTTGTCATTTTGCCTAACAGATTCAAGGGTCAACAGACTTGTAAACACATCTGCAAGAATATTCACAGAAATAGAAGACTTCAAATTTTTATATCATTGCCAAAAAAAAATCAATTGGATAGACATGCTACAAATATACATCTTTCTCTATCTTGTCACCTTCTTTTCACACAATTTAAATTAACTTCAATGACCTGAAAACTCGTGAAAATAAACAATCATGTTAGGTGTGTGTTGATATATAGAAAAAACTAGCAAATACAGAGGTCACATAACAAGATCAAACAATCTTCGACACTGGACACATTTTCAAAAACAAAATATTTGCTTCTTTTCCACCACATATAACTTTATTTATCCTAACACATATAGAGATAGACAAGCCAAATGATCTATTTAATAGAATGAAATAGATGTTTCTTACTTTGTCCATGGGAAAAATTAAAGAAGTGACTATGAAAATTGTACTTAACTCTAAATATTGGGATGAAATTTAGTTGGAAGTATTGTTGGGTTCTAAAGATGTCCTACGAATAACCATAGTTTGACATTAATTTTATCAACCAAGGATTCGTCTTTTTCTCTCAAGATTGTTAGCAAAATCTATGTGGATAAGTTGTAGAGGTTTAAATCGTGTATATAGTTCATTTACAACAAATTTGGATTCATCTAAGTTACTGTAAGAATCAAGTTCTTCACACATTAACTACAAAATTTGAAACTAACAATTCAATCTAAAGGAAATATATTCCGAGCAATAACACACTCTTAAAAGAAACATCAATTAACTACTGAACTCATTCATCTATCCAAGAAACAACAATTTAATCGACAAAAATGCCAATGAATCAATATCTCAAAGAGCATTGATTAATCAACCTATTTGAAATGACCAACGATCTATTGAGATGTAAGAAGGAACTTGCATATTGCAACCATGTTTTCCCAACAAACATCGTTTAGTACCCCAAAATGGCCCCGGAAGTTAAAACCTACTAAAAATAGTAAATTACCAAAATTGCCAGAAAACTATTTTGAGCTAGTTGGAAAAGGTGGGTGGCTACCGATATCCACCTGGATCAATCCTCCCTCCTTAGGAAGAAATGGTGTCCATTGCCTTGATTTCTCGGGGGAGAGTAAAAAGCATTTGCTGAATCTGAACCTTGGTGAGTTGCTTGCCTTGCTGGAGACGTTGCACTGCTTGGTTTGTGGAAGGATATCATGAGCATGTGGCTGGAAGGGTTGGACCTTTTTAACCAGTCTGGATACATGAGATTATTTTGTGTAGAAGGAATATTTACACTTTGTTGCAATCTTATTGATATTCTTATGTTGGTTAGAAGGTGTTTGGGCCGATGCTATAGTGGTTGCAGTATCCTTCTGTTCACCTTTTGATTATCTTGTGAAGAAGCTGAATTTTGTATAATGAGATACTTCCTTGTGGAACTATTTAGGTGGAACAATAGTTGGAACTACCTTTGGTATTCTGTAAAGATGACCCCCTAGAGAAACAATGACACTGCAGGGTCGAGACTCGTAAACAACATGGCATATCCACATATATGGATGGCCCAAGAGAACATCATAGACATCCAGTGGGGAAACATCACATAATACCTCATCCTTGAAGGGATAGATGCCTTATGAAAATTGACATTGATGGCTGACACAAAGATCGCATCCTTGGTGAAGACACCCGATGTTGTATGGTTGTGGGTGTGGTGTTGTCGACAATCCTAACTGTTTGACAACCTCTGCTAAGTTGAGCTTCTTCTGGCTTCTGCTATCAACAATAAAATGAATTGGGGTCCCCTTCACCCACATTTGAGAATGAAAAAGGTGCTCCCTCTCTTTAGGATATGTTGGTTCTTCTGGTTGAATTGTTACTGTCATGAAAATAGTAGTGGGGTTTGCGTTGATGGTCTGTCTTTTACCAGTATTTTCATAATCAAATTCTGAATTAGGGTTCAGCTCCTTGTCTTTGGTCTCGGCCACCAATGACTATTTTTAGTGACATTCATCGGTGTTGTGCTAGGGGATTTTGTGGGAATCACACCATTTTCTGGTGTCCTTCTTCGTCTTCCCGTGACCCTTATTTTCCTGTGGCTTGGAATGGTTTTCGAGAGACTTTTTGTTAGGGCCATCTTTGTCATACTTTGGTTGTTGCGGATTTATAGACCTAAACTCCCATTTTTTCTGTTCCTTAAATTTCTGCTCAATTTTAACAACATATCGATAAGCAGCACCGAGTGATGAGATGTCCATAAAATCCAATTCAGTTTGGATGTATCTATGTAGAGCCCCACGGTATTTCAGAACCAAATGGCATTCAATGTCTTTGATACCCATCTTGGTGCGCAAGGTATGGAAGCTATTGGTGAACTCCGAAACGGCTTGGCCCCTCTCTTTCCACAATGTAGTCTATTGTACTGGTTCTCATAGTTTCCAATAGGGTAATATTGTTCCTTTACCACATCCACAAAAAACTCCCAAGTGGGCTCAACCCCATATATTCCAGGCTCCTCTGTGGAACTTTTCTCCCAGTAAGTTTCCCACCAATGTTTGACATGAGGGAGAGCTTTAAGGAGTGCAAAGGTGATATTTTCTCTGTCGGAAAAATAGTGAACAAAGTAATAACCTTCTAGCAGAGTTAACCATTTGTCTAGGGCTTCTGCATCTATCTTTCTTTCAAATACAATAATACCAAAATTAACTTGTACCTTGAAAGACAAGGTGCCTCCAAAGTGGTTGTTTGATGAAGATGCACCTATTTCTATCAGCAAGTGTTGAAGGACGTGGGAAAAATTCTCCATCATTTCATCCCTTTGTCACATGAGAGCTTGCTCAAGAAACAAATTGATAGGATCATCTGCTTCGTCATTTTTCTTTTATTCCTCCATGGAGGGTTTCTTGGGTGTACGAGAGCGATTGTCTTCAGGAGATACAAGCTCAAGACCCAACTTGCTATAATCGGACCTCATCGGGGACACACAGTGAAACAAAATGATCAAGAGAAACCTTCTCTGATACCACTGATCCGTATTATTTTCGGCATGAAATAAGATCAGATATAAAATAAAGAAATTCACAGAGATATCACATATATTCAATAATATAACAAAAATGTATCATAGATGCAACCATAAACACAGATATACAGTAATACATGATTTCTATTAATGAAAGAAATGTACAGACTGTAAAAATACAGAGTGAAAGACTTGCTAGAATGGTGGAAAATTATCTATGAGAAGAGATGTGATGGATACTCACATTCTCAAGAAGGTGATTACAATGAGTCTTTGAAATCCTTTTTACAATAAAAAAGAATGCCAAAAACCCTAGACATCCAAAAAACTAACCCTATGAGATGGAGTGCCAAAATTCATGTGGGCCCCATTTGGGTAAGTATTGGTTAACTTCGTAAATGATCAGCCACTCTATTGTTGTAGTGTGGTCCATCTCATGTACTGGTTCTCATAGTTTCCAATAGGGTAATGTTGTTCCTTTACCGCATGCACAAAAAAATCCCAAGTGTGATCAGTCCCATATATTCTAGAATCCTCTATGGAAATTTGCTCCCAGTAAATTTTCCACCAATGTTTGAAATGAGGGAGATCTTTAAGGAGTGCGAAGGTGATCTTTTCTTTATCAATTTTTTTTTGAATAGTGAAATAACCTTCTACCAGAGTTAACCATTTGTCTAGGGCTTCTGTATCTATCTGTCCTTCAAATACAGGAATATCAAAATTAACTTGTACCTTGAAAGGAGAGGTGCCTAGAAAGTGGTTGTTTGATGAAGATGCACCTGTTGCTATCGACTGCATTGAAGGATGTGGGAAATTTTTTCCATCATTTCGTTCCTCTATCGTGTGAGAGCTTGCTCAAGTAACAAATTGATAGGATCATCTGCTCCATCTTTTTTATTTTATTCCGCGATGGAGGGTTTATTGGGTGTGTGAGAGAGATTGTATTCAAGTGAGACAAGCTTGAGACCAAAATTTTTATACTCAGACCTCATCGGGGACATGCACTGAAAAAAAATGACCAAGAGAATCCTGCTTTGATACCACTAATCCGGATTATTTCAGCACAAAATGAGAGCGGAGATATAATAATGAAATGCACAGAGATATCGCAGATATTCAATAATATAATTTTTTTTATCAGAGATGCAACCATAAACACAGATATACAGTAATATATGATTTCTATTAATGAAACAAATGTACAGAGACTATAAAAATATAGAGTGAAAGACTCGCTAGAATGGTGACAGCTTATCTCTGAGAAGAGATGTGATGGCTACTCACATTCACAAGAAGTTTATTACAATGAGTGTCTGAAAGACTTTTTACAATAAATGAGAATGCCAAAAACCCTATACATCCAAAAACCTAATCCTAGGAGATGAAGCGCCAAAATCCATGTGGGCCCCATTTGGGTAAGTTAGTACATCAACTTCGCAGGGTTGTAACTTTTGCATATGATCTCCGTTTTAGGTGTATGATAGCCCGTTGGAAAGGTATAGACAAGGAGGTTCATTTTAGTCATGATATTGAAGGAAATTTCATATCACAAACCTATTTTCCCAAAAAATATCATTTAGTGCCTGAAAATGGCCCCAAAAGTTAAAACTTGCTAAAAATAGTAAATTACCAAAATTTCCATAAAATTGTTTTGAGCGAGTTGGAAAAGGTGGGTGGCCACCGATATTCACTTGAATCAATCCTACCTCCTTAGGAATCAATGGTCTCCATTTAATTGAGTGCCCGGGGGAGAGGAAAAATCATTTGTTGAATCTCAATCTTGGTGAGCTGCTTGCCTTGGTGGAGACGTTGCGCTACTTGGTTTGTGGAAGGATATCACGGGCATATGGATGGAAGGGTTGGACCTTTTTAAGTAGTCTGGATACATTATATTCTTTTGTGCAGAAGGAATCTTTACACTTTGTTGCAATCTTTTCGACCTGCTTCTATTGGATAGAAGGTGTTTGGGCCGAGGCTGTAGTGGTTGCAGTATCCCTAGGTTCACCTTTTGAACAACTTGTGAAGAAGCTGAATTTTGTAGTATGAGATACTACCTTGCGGAAATGTGTTGACGGGTAAATTTGATAGGTCATCAACTGGAAGAACATGTTCGGTCCGGGGTTATCTAAATAACCCAAGTCGTTTGGTGTAACCCATTCTGATGGGTTTAATGGTTCTGTTAGCAAATCTAGGGTCCTAAAATAAAGAGAAGAGAAAAAATATCTAATACTAAAACTATAATAATATATGAACTTTAATATGATTATTTACAAATATATTAAACAAAAAAAGGAAATATGAACATATCACTTATGAACAAAATTTACAAGTTGCAAGTTTTAATGAAAGCCTTGCAAAATCAATGTAAAGATAATTGTTTTCAGAAGAAGATAAAGAAAGCACATTTTTGTATTTTCTTTTTTCTAATTATAAATCTAATAAAACTTAAACTAACTAAGATGCAAAATAGAGATGAACAGATGGTCAAATCCAATCTAAAACTATCTTGCTTCACTAATAGGAAAATTAACAAAAGTGAATATAAATAAAGCTAACCTGAGTTTTATATCATGTCTATGTCTTCTGTGAAATCCAATAATCCAGTTGTTCTACCTGTAAGAAAAATCTATGACAGGATGATAATGATGCCTCCAAAACAAACTGCAGATGTTTTTTGGCAGCCATAATATGAGAACAAAATAATAGACGAGTATGCACGATGATCTTATAATTTTGAACGATCACAGTAATATAAATCTTAATGTAAAATGTTCATATTATCAATCAACTAACATCATACAAAAAATCATGATCTTACGATTAATATGATTATCACAGTGATAATTAATTGAAACAACAAATTAAATACAACATTTAAAATATCAAATAAAATGGAATATCACATGTCATTGAGACTAAATCTATACAACACATTACTATTCCAAAATAAGAGAGACAAAACATAAATGAGACAACATTCACATTGGTCTAAAGCCGAATTGTTATAAGATGTTCCATTAAGTTCTGAAAATCATTTGTCCATAATCTGTTCCAGGTAAAATATGTTTTTCCCTTCTAAAATGAAGAGTATTTAAAGTGTTTTGAAATCCCATCTTCCTATCTCCTAGGATATGATAGGATTTCATGAGATCAAAAATATTACAAAAATAGAGGGCTAACAACCACTCATAATTGAGTTGATTCTTTTCAAAGATTAATAAAAGTTTTAACAAAGTGAATAGAAAAGGAGATACTAATCATATGAATGCATAATCGAACAATTCTCCCCATATGATCAACGACGTTATCTACTATTTCCTGAAAAACCAAACAAGAATAAGTTAGACAATTTCTAATAACTAAATTCTAATTTTTTATTTAAAAGAGACTTGGCTACATAATCGAAAGATTCTATAGCTAGTCTTATCTTAACAAACAAAATCCAATTTCAAACTGATTCGATTCAAAATAGATAACAAGAATATAATAAGAGGAAAAATCATTTTACCATTTCAACAATTGACTAAGGATAGATCAGGGTAGTTCTGAGTTGATTATTTCTTTAACATTGGTTGTGTTTTTTATCACTATGTTCCTTGTCCTCTTAAGGCCTTTAGCCCCCCTCTCTGCATTTACTCTGAGGTCGAGATTTTCTTGTCTCAACGATTCATTTTGAGCTGTGAGTTTTTTAATCCAAGCCTGAAGGATGGGTATATCAGTGTAATACCGTTCAATCTAGTGTAAACAAACATCACACTGTATAATAGGAACGATATGTTGATGAAGCACACAGTCAAACTTGGTTGAATACCAGGGAACCCATCCTTACCCTTGAGACATGTTGGAATATTGGTAACAAATTCATGGGGCTTAGGAGGATCAAATATTTGACAATCCAGGTCTTCTAAAACCAAGAAATCTACTATTTCGGAGTCTGAGACCTCATTGACCTTGATTGGGTCGATCGAGCTCAAATGAGCGTCGTTATGATTCCTCAATTTTCTCGAAATGAGATGACCTACTCTTTTGTTCTGAAACCCTAATGATGTGTGTTTTTGTTTTCTCTGTTTGCAAGATTTTTTGGCATTGGGTTTCATAGTGGCGTTCTGGCCAACATCGAATTTAGGCATAGGAGGTTCACTTAAATTGAATTCAATAGCCTTTTGATCATGTGAAGACTGACTTAGCATTACCTCATCTTGAGGGTTCCTGTTTAGAGAGTCTGGTTCATTACTTGGAATGTCAAATTGTTTTTTCATCAGTGGTTCACCCGAATTAGGGATTTCTACAAGAATGGTCATAGAAAAACAATTTCTTGTTAAAAGTCCATCCCAAAAATCGCCCACGGTTGCCAAATGGTGAATCAACAGAATTTTAATCAAGTTGTGGTGGAAAATACAAGGGTCGAGGCTCTGTCTCTTATACCTTTTAGACATTTTATACAGGCTTCTCAAGAGATAGAAAGGCATGTTTAATTGAAAACCAATAAAATGCATCAATAGTCGTATATGATAGACAAAAACTAAACCATAATGACCCTCACAGGTCATGAATTGTTTGAGGATCAATACAAGGACGTGCCACCTATATTTAACCAAAGAAATAGGGATACGTTTTGCACAACAATTGATTTTCCTGGAGTTCATGAAAAGGATCCAAGGTACTTCTTGAATTTTTGAGTTTTTGAATCATTTCTCGCCGGTGGATGGCAGTCCTATGGCTTCACTCACAAAATCCTCAGTTACCTCGAATTGGGTATCACCAATTTTCGCTTTGCATCCATCGAATGTCTGCTCAAAATCCCTTGCTACCTGAAGGTTATGGCCTTCGAACCTTTTAAGGAAGGCATCCCAGCCTTGAATTTTTAAATCTTCGACTGCATCGTCCTGTGATAGAAATGGCTAACAGCCATTGGGCTCCAAACGCACAACAGGAGCTATAACAAACATGACTAGAATGTAATAGGGATGACCTAGAACAATTTTAGGTTTAGATAGAAGGGGTGATAGGAACATATCCGAATGGATAAAGAGGAACAAACCATAACAAAGGCTGTGTGTTATGATAGCATGAACATCGAGGGTTTGGTCATAGATATTTACCATTCCTGGTAATGAAAAACTAACACACATAATCGATAACCTATACCCATAATGAGAGGCTCATTAATTCACTATGCCAGCAAGGTGAGTTAAGTACAGAGTATAGTAGTTGCACATTGATTAACATGACCACTAGCACGACCATTGTTTTTGCAAAGGGTTTAAATATATCAAAACAAAAAATCCTCATAATTCAAATGCAAACCATCTAAGCATATAAAAATTATATCAATATCCAAAAAATTCCAAAGATAAGTCAATCAAGTGTTGTATTTAAATTGGATATAAGCATGATGACCCTAAAAAAGAAAGACTTGTATAGAAAATATAACATGAAGCTAAGTTTTCATGTTTGATTCATGATTTCAGTCATGAATCAAACATAAAACAAAACAAAAATGCAAACTTAAAGAATTAATGAACATCTTATCTAATCCAGTAATCATCTCAAAATGCTAATATTTACAAGATGAGGTGAAGGCAGCTACAAAAAATGTAATTTCTTCTTCAAATAACGAAATCGTGTAGGGCTACCAACAATGGAGACTTATTGGGCAAAGCCGTTATCTCTGCATCACCAGAAATTTCATGTTAGGACATATCATAATGATTGAAAAATTAAAGAATGATCGACAGTAATTCAAGCATCCTGATCAAAATAAAAAATCACATAGTCTAGTGTCAGATGTGTTTCTATCCAAATGCAATATGATGACAAGTTTTAATTACGAGTGAGATGATGTTTAGGAAAATTAATTTGATACTGTTGACAGGGCCGTTGTTGTTAGTAGGTGTCCGTAGCCTCGGTAGGGATGTCAATTAACCTACTTTGACACCTTTACCCTATCCAAGAAATATTAATTCAAGATGAAGGACATTTTACGATTAATACCAAAAAGTTAAACCTGGTAATTTTCTTGAACTCGACATTGCTTCGCTGCCAACAGGACTGTTCAGTACCTGACGAAGTTCCCTTGGCATCATGTATGGATTTACCTGCTTCCTGCAGACCTGTTTAGTATCTTGGCAGGTTTACCGACACTTCCCACACTTTACAGTGCTTTCAGCTCTCTAGAATTTATTTACAATTTGACATAATCTTTATGATCTTCAGGAGAGCGAGGTGATGCTGAAAATTTCAGACTTCGAACAACTTTATATTTTTCAATTTAATTTCTCGTTTGACGGCCTTCATCAGGATCTGAACTTAGATTTTAGTTGCGAACACATTTTTGAGGACAAGAAGGTATACTTGAGTTGTTTTATTTAAAAAAAGGGACAACGTAAAGAGTTTTAATGATGATCGTATCTTCTCGTGATTATAAAATGAAAACAGGAAGGCTATTTTGAACAGAAAATTTCCTTGACTAGTCTGAGTTTTAGAAATTTACAACATTAATGCTTTGAAATGACCTCAACTTTTGCTTTATGATGAGATTTTAAGTTTCCTTTCATGAACTAAGTGGTGACCCAAACATAAATTTATTCATAAACCAATGAAAACAAGCAAAATGAAAAGAACCAAAATCAAAAGACAAAAAGAAAATTAAAACAAAAAAGTATATACAGAGAGGTGGCTTTGGAATCATCAGGATAAATACCTTTTGAGAGCTTGTCCATTCACCGGGAAAGTTTCTGGATGGACCTCCAAATTGTGTAGACAGAAAGAGCTGGGACCTAGTTTTTCAGAAATTAGGAATGTCCCCAACCACATATTTTGGAATTTGGTGTGTTCCCCTTTTCCCTTGTGGGGTTTATCCCATTTGATAACCAAGTCTCCTATCTCAAAGTTCCTATATGAAGAAGAGTTTGAATAAAACCAACTTTTTACAATATGTTGATGCTGATCCAGCTTCTGCTTTGCTTGCACTCTTACTTCCTCCATCTTTAATAAGGCATTAATTCGACTTTCCAGAGGACGACATACCTCTTCTTGGAGTTTCTGCGATAATTGCATAGATGGAAGTAGAACATGAGGAGGTATGATTCCTTCTCTCTCATAGACGATAAAGAAAGGGGAATTACCAACAGAGGTTTTTGGTGTCACTCTATCATCCTAGAGTGCATTAAATAGTGCGTTGTGCCAGTTCTTGTGGTTTTCAGAAACTGTCCTCTAAATGATCTTGATCAAGATTTTGTTTGTTGATTCTTCTAGACCATTTCCTTTGGGGTAATAACTGGTAGAATACTTCAATTTAATCCCTTTTTCTAAATAAAAAACATTCATATCCAGGGATGATAAATAATATGCATTATCAAAGACTAGATATTTGGTAATGCCGAATCGAGTAATGATATGAAAATTAAGGAAAGATACTACCTGATTCGTGTTTACCACTTTCAAAGTTGCAGATTTGGACCATTTGGTAAAATAATCCATTGTTGTAATGATATACTTATGTTTCTGTGAAGAAGAAGGATTAATCAGTCCTATGATGTCAAGACCCCATTGCTGAAAAGGAGAATCTACAGTGACTGGCTACAAAGGAAATGCTACCTTCTTGACCCGTCCTGCAGCCTTTTGGAAAATTATGCATTTACGACATAAAGTGTGGGATTCTTTAAACAAAGTGGGCCAATAGGACCCAACTCTTAACACTTTGTGAGTAGTGGTGTCTCCACCAAAGTATCCACCAACTTCACTTGCATGAAGTTCAGATAATATATTTTCTGAATGTTCCTTTCCCAAACAATGCATAAGAACATCGTCGAAATTCGTTCAAAACAAAAAATCATTTATTAATTGGAAAGATACATATTTTAACCTAATTTCTCTTCTATTTTTAGGGTCAAGATAGTGAGGAGCAGATACATGTGTTAAATAAAATTTAATATCATCATACCAAGAATTAACAACAACTTGTGTACAACTGATTTGTTTCTCATTGTGTCGATTTACCATTGAGATGTTAATTTGACTTTCCTATCCTTCAACTGAATCGACCACTAGTTTACATAGGCCTTGACCTCTAAGAATTTGTACAGGAGTTATTTCGAGGTCATATTCTTGTAATGATGTCATCCAATTTTCCCGTTTTTCACCCAATTCCTTTTGTACTAAAAAAATTCTTACAACAGGGTAAGGAACGATGACTTTAGTTCTGGATTTCAGCAAGTATGACCGAAAGTGTTTCACTGCTTTAAAAAAAACATATGCCGGTTGATCTACAACTAGGTAATTTATCTCAGCCCCTTTGAAAGATGAGCTCATGAAGGAAATGTGTATTTCATTTCTTTCAACATTCTTTTGTGTTAACACAACAACATAAGATTGGTTGGAGGCAAAAGTATAAAGAGTGAAATCCTGAGAGAAATCGAGACTCATCAAGGAAGGAGATTCTATTATTGATTTTCTAATAGAATCAAAATCTTGACTTTATTGGGGTCCCCAATGATATTGAACATCCTTTTTAATTAAATTTTGTAAAGGTCTTACCATTTCTGAGAAACTTGGGACAAATCTTCTGACGAAATTAATTTTTCCTAAAAAGGATTGCATGGATTTTTTGGAGGAAGGAAGGGGAAGTTTGGCAATAGCTTGGGTTCTTTCAGGATCAATAATCATTCCATCTTTGGACACTATGAAACCAATTAGTTTTCCTTTCTCTACCACAAATAATGATTTATTAGGGTTGAGAGATATTCCATACTTGCGGCATCGTTCTAGGACAACCCTAAGGTGAGACAAGTGATCTTTCTTGCTTTTAGAGAAAATGATAATGTCATCAATATAGACCACTATTGATTGATTTATGAGACCAAGAAAAGAAATGTCCATTTCTCTCTAGAAAGTGGCCATGAGATTTATAATCCAAAAAGGCATATTCCTATAGGCATATGTCCCCCATGGGGTAAGAAATTGAGTTGATCCGAGGGAGACATGAGGACCTGGTTGTACCCTAAAAAACCATCTAATAGAGATAGTCTTTCTAAACTAGATACCTACTGAAGAATTTGTTCCATTTGAGGAACATGATATTTATCTTTAACAGACGCTCAGTTCAAGTGATGAAAGTCGACACAAAGTCAAATTTCACCACTTTTCTTCCTTACAGGAACTAGGTTAGACACCCATTGTGTGTGTCTCGCCGGGAAAATTATCTTTTCATTTAGTAATTTATTCATTTCTTTCTTAACAGTGGCTTCCAATTTGGGGTGCATCTTTCTTAATTTCTGTTGAAAAGGCTAAGTTTGTTGTTTCATGGGGATGACATGTTGTATTATATTAGGATCAAATGTTTTCAAATCATCATATATCCAGGCAAAAACGTCTTTAAATTATTTAAACAATTTTATAAAGGAAGATCGTTCTTGCTCGGAGCACCCCATTCCCAAATTAATATTTTGAGGATTTTCCTTAGTCCCTAAATTTACCATCTCATAAGTCAAAGAAGAACTGTTTGTTTTACAACTAACCAACCCTCTAAACTTATCGTGAAAGTCATAAAACCTCTCTAATATTACAACAAATCTAGGAATAGAGTTTATCAGATCAGACATCGATTCAGGAGATCTTGGATCTGATATTACCATGAAGTTGCAGAGGTTTTCATCATGAGTTCCTTCATCAATGATCGCACCTTGGAAGGTGTCATCCATATGCAATAAGTCGATGATCTTCTAGTCATCGTCGAACACTCTCCAATTAGTGATATTATCTGGTATTGACGACCTGAACAACAATTCAATCGAAAATGAATTAGGGGAAAGACCTTCTGTGGGAAATAGTTTAGAAGTGACATTAGACAACAAATCAACCTCCAAATTACTTAGTCTAGGAATGGAATTTATGTTAAATGTTGAAAATTTTTTCATTAAACTCCATACCTCAGTTTGGTAACTTTTCATATGTGGTGACAAGCAATGTATGGAGTTTCTTACCTTCCTAACCATGATTTCTGAATCATCGAATACCATTAAACTCCATACATTCATATCCACGACTTTCCTAAGCCCTTGTAAAAGTTCTTTGTATTCGGTAGTATTATTAGTGCACTTGAACTCTAATCGATAGGCAATGAAATTCTTATTACCTGCGGGATCTATGAGCACACATCCTACACTGACTCATTCTTTGGATTTGGATCCGTCAAAGTACAATGACTAGATTTGAGCTTCGTCGGGAGCATTTGTCACATTTGGAAAAGATGATGTATGAGTATAAGTCATAACTTCTGACTTCTTCTCAGGATCAGTGATAGGAGAAATTTTGGTCATGAAGTTACCAAAGAAAGTATCCATTCCCTGCATTTCAAAAGAATTGGTAGATGTGGTAAAAGGTTTGTTTGAATCATTTAGATCTGTCACAATGTGCTTGAGATAACATTCATGATTTATTCTAATTTTATTTGGCTGTCCATTTTCCAGTAGCCACAAATGAGACCAATCTGTGGCAAAGTAACCGTGCAGTTGTCCGAACCAGTCCCTACTTAAAAAAGAACCATAGACTTCAGGGATGTCAACGACATTAATGTCAATAATTTGGTGAACCTTAGGATTAGAAGATAACCTAACCAGAACATTCTTAAGTTCACCGATTACCTTAACGTTCATCTGATCAAGATGAATGATTTTGAGATTAGAAGGTTGAACTTCTGTGTTAATTTTCTGACAAACAGATAAAGGCATCACATTCGATGATGCACCAAAATTGACCATGCAATTATGTACATTCCTATTAAAAATTTCAAAGGTTAATAAGAAAGGAGAGACATTTTTACGAACGTTAACAACAAAATTTTGCTGATTTTTTGTCGTTGTCCCTAAAACAGTTTTATCTACATTTGATACAAATTTTTCAGCTAAATGCCTTTTATCTAAAGGTTCAGATGTTGTTTTAGTTGGGATCTTTTTGGTTGTTTTAGAACTAATTTTTGTAGTTTTCTTGCTGCTAGGATTATTGTTCTTACTGTTTTATGTGATACTTTGAAGCATTTTCTGTAAAATAAGGGGAAATTTCAAAAGCTCAAAAACACAAATATTAGCCCTTAGTTTATTTAGATCTTCAATTAAATCATATTCTAAAACTGGGGCTACTAAAATCTATTTTATTTCATCTTGCTTTGACTATTTCAGTAATACATTATTACTCACTTCATAAGAAGGTTTGTTCTGTGTTTTTCTTCTTGTGTTGTAAGGGTGGACAATTTCAAAATTTGCTTGGAAAATACTGTCAGAGAAGTGTCCGAAGATATTCGGGGATGATTCCTCTTCTTGTACCACTTCTTCCTCAGATATGTCTTCAGAATTTTCAGGAGGGGTAGAAACATAATTATCATGTTCTTCTAGAATGGTTTGCAAAGCGTACTGCAAGCTTTCGAAATTAAGACCTTCAGTGGTCTGGTTTGGCTGGTTGGGAGGCAAATTTTTTCTGAAAGGAGGTTTAAAAATTCCTTTGCTTGAGGATGCCTCCTTGGCTGATATCTTCAAATACACAACTTGATTTGATAGTTTTTGGAAAGCCTTCTGCAAGCTTTCTAGGTCTAAATCTTCAAGTTGAATTTTGGCTTGGGGAGGCCTAATAAGGATTTATATTTTGTTTTTAGAGGATGAAGTTGTTGCATCTTCACTAGTGAGATTGTCTTTTAAGCTTAGTATATCCTTTTCAAATTGTCTTGCCTCCTCAAAGGCCTCCAACAATGTGCTCCTTTTAGACCTTTTAACCCAAATTGCTATGTTATTATGTAGGGCATTGGTGTAATATGCGACAATTAGACTTTCAGCGGGCATTGAATATGTGGGAATTTGATTTTTTAACATAATAAATCTTTGTTTAAAATCTTTTACTTTCTCCTTAGGATTCATCTTTAGATTGGAGAGATCCATAACCAAGACTTCAGGAGATTTATCATCTCAAAAATTCTCTAAGAAACAGGTTTCAAACTTGTCCCAAGAGACAATGGTTTGGGGTTGTTGGGCGAAATACCACATGGAGACATTGCCCTCAAATGTATAAGGAAAGAGTCTGCATACTACATCTTCATTCTGTACGCTTTGGAGTCTAATGGAAAACATAAATTTTTTTATGTGATCCTCAATAGATTGTTTTAAATCTGGCTCATATTTAGGCAACCATTTCTCTGGGTGTTTCGATAGTGGATGTTGTATTCAAGGTACAACCACGACATCTTGATCGAGCCAAGGTCTAGCAGGATTGTTTTGGTTTTCCATGGGTGTGTGTGTTGTTGGAGACTGAGATGATTCAGACAAGGAACTTCCTTTGTCAGATGACTCTCCTCTTGAAGAGGATGGAGATGAACTAGGAGGAGAAGGTGGGATATCGGATCCTCCAATTCCAAGAGTAGTTGTTTTGGTAGGATTGGTGGTATTATCTCCTAAAGGGTTTGAGAGTAGACCAGTGCCTTCAAGTTTTTCTTGGATATCTGAGAAATCTAAAGGTTGGTTAAGTGGCCTACCAGGTTGTATGATATGGGTCAAGGCACAATGTTTCCTTATGGGTGACTGACGAACAATTTCTTGAACATCAATCCCTTGAGGAGCTGGTGTCACTGGTTCAATGGGAAACTGAGGATTATTGTTTGAGGTAGTTTTTGTTTCAAGTGTAACGTTGTTGTTTGAGCGACTACGTGTTACGATAGGGGAGTGAGTGTGTGGTGGGAGAGTCTTTCAACCTCCATGTACCATCAATTTAAATCATGCCCTCCTTCTAGCGCCATTTGTTGACGGGTAAATTTGACAGGCCTTCAAATGGAAGAACAGGTCTAGTCCGGGGTTGTCTAAATAAAACAAGCCATTTGGTATAACCTGTTCTGACGGGTTTAATGGCTATGTTAGCCAATCTAGGGTCCTAAAATAAAGAGAAGAGAAAAAATATAATACTAAAACTATAATAATCTATGAACTTTATTATGATTATTTACAAATATATTAAACATAAAAAGGAAATATGGACATATCACTTATGAACAAAATTTACAGGTTGCAAGTTTTAATAATGATGCGTCTAGAACAAACTCTAGATGTTTGTTGGCAGCCAAAATATGAGAAAAAAATAATAGACGAGTATACACGATGATCTTATAATTATGAATGATGACAACGATATAAATCTTAATGTAAAATGTTCATATTATCAATCTACTAACGTAAGACAAAAAATCATGATCTTACGATTAATATGATGATCACAATGATAATTAATTGAAACAAAAAATTAAAGACAACATTTAAAATATCAAATAAAATGGAATATCACATGTCATTGAGACTAAAGCTATACAACACGTTACTATTCCAAAATAAGAGAGACAAAACATAAATGAGACAACATTCACATTGGTCTAAAGCTGAATTGTTATAAGCTACTCCATTAAGTTATGAAAATCATTTGTTTATAATCTGTTCCAGGTAAAATATGTTTTTCCCTTCTAAAATGAAGAGTATTTAAAGTGTTTTGAAATCCCATCTTCCTATCTCTTATGTTTTGACGGGTGAAAATGATCGTCCATCAATTGGAAGAACGAGTCTGGTCTGGGGTTGTCTAAATAACCCAAGCCGTTTGGTATAACTTGTTTCAACGTGTTTAATGGCTCCGTTAGCGAATCTAAAAATCCTAAAAGAAATGAATAAAAGAGAGAAATAAATAATTAATTACTAAACACTATATATATATTTACATATGTTCTAATGTAACTGTAGTAGTTGTATTTAAGCCGAAGGTATATAAGTCTCGTTTATTTACATGATTTATAAGATGCAAGTTTTAATCGAAACTTACGAAAAATTGATGTGAAAAATGATTTCTTCTAGGAAGCAGATAAAGAAAGAACATAAAAATATTCATTGTTTTTCTTTTATAAATTTAAAGAATCTTGCAAAAAAAAGTTAATGAAACATGAACATGTGGATAGTCAAAGCTAAACCATACATTCTAGTTTCAATGATATGAAAATGACAAAAAAATACAAAGAAACTATCTTGTCAGTGAATTAGTGAGGTGTAGCCAAGCATCTGCATGAGTGGTGAACATCCAACTACCATGTCCAAGAGAGAATTCTGCAATGAACCTTATGACTATTCTAAATAAATTCAGAACATGTATTGGCAACTTAGGTTTTAATGACAAAAAAGGAAACAAAAACATAAACCTGTGATCTCATAATTATACATGATTACAACGAGATAAATATGGAAGAAATCTATTCATTTTATCATTCAATTTAAAACTCAAAGATAAATCCCATTATTTAAATCAAAGATATAATCACAACATTTGTATTTTGATGAAGCAAATGATAGATGGTGTTTATAAATAAAACCTCCTACACATCACAGATCATTTAATCTAAAGATATCATACCTGCACATGTAACAGGATTAAAAAAACATAAATAGCAACATTATAAACAAAAGGCTAAAGCCAAAATGCATATATGCCATTCTATTAAGTTTTTGGAATCACTTGTCCATTTTGTAGTCCTCGAAGAATTTTTTTGGATAATACAGTTTAAAGATTGGAAAAATTAATAGATAAATGATAATAATTAACCATGTATTGATAAAAAAAAGACTAAAGCTATTTAAATCAATGCATAATCAATTATTCAAAGAATATGAAGATATTTTAATGAAAATAAAACCATTTTACTCACAGGACAAAAGTCATTAAGAAACCTGGAATTCTATATTCTTCTTTGAAAATACTCGTCCATTCTCCCAAAGATTCCAACCATCCATTACTCCATTTTAAAAGAAATAAAAAGTTTACAAAAGAAATAATATACAAAAGAGAAAGGATTAAAATCCTCCTCTCCAATTCTTGGATCCTTTGGCTCTGAACTTTCTCATATATTTATACCATGAATGAACAGTCTGGGAGTCACTATTAATTTTCACCACCTGAAATTTTCCTCGTAAAGAGACATCAATATCACTCAAATCATGCATTTTTTGGGGAAAATTTCTATGCAAAAGGTAAATGGGTCCATTTGGGTTATGGGGTTTCAACGGTTTCTTCAAATTCCTCATGGTTTGGCTCCAAATTAGTTCTGCAAAATCGTCTGTCTGATCTTGACGCCTTTCCAAATTTTATCTATTGTTGCTCATAAAATTATTTGTAGCAATCCAAAATTATTTTTGGACCAATCATATTGAACATATTTGGATAATAAAATCAAGCCATGACTAGATCCGTATCAAATATTTGATAATAGAAACC
>ML827444.1:15775-33484 GCA_009831015.1 Picea engelmannii | reverse complement strand
ATTGTCTCGTTGGGAATATCAGGTAATGAGAAGTGGAAAGCATGTTCCAACACAGTGATTTGGGGAGCCATGGAAAATTAATTAAATTCGAAACAAAGACTCCTATAAGGTCAACTTAACCATATGGACTGCCTTCTAATGCATTTCAGGATGACATAAAAGAAGGATTTATAAATTTGGAATTATGAAAGGCTAAGGGGTGAAACATTTAGTCATTAAATTTACTCATCCCTCCTTCCAGCGTCATTTGTTGACGGGCGTAAATGACTGTCTGTCAATTGGAAGAACGAGTCTGGTCCGGGGTTGTCTAAATAACCCAAGATGTTTGGTGTGACTCGCTCCGATGGGTTTAATGGCTCCATTGGCCAATCTAAAAGTCCTAAAAGAAACAAATAAAAGAAAAAAAACAAACTAGCAAATAACTACTTAATGTATATATGTATATACGTATCTATATAACTATTTTAAATAACATATATGTTTATCTAATTCATGTGGATGATTGATGTACAAGTTGCAAGTTTTAATCTAAACTCACGAAAAATCTATGAAAAGATGACTGCTTTAACAAAAGAAGATAAAGATAGCACATAAACTGTTTTTTTGTTTTTTCTTTATTTATCTAAGATTAAACAAAAAAAAATATAATATGAAACAAAAGTATGTGGACGGTCAAAGCCAAACCAGATATTAGAGTTTTGTAAACAAATAAAAAACAAAAATAAATGAACTAACCTATCAATGAGTTAATCGACGTGCATCCAACATCTACATAATTATGAAAAGTCTAGCCAGTCTGTCCAAGAGATAAATCTGCAATGAACCTTGAAACTGTTCAGAATAAATGCAACACAGTATATTGACTGTTGAATTTTAACGACAGAAAGAAGAGATGCAAATAATCATGGTGATATTATGATTTACAAGCAATTACAATGAGATAAATCTTATTGTAAGAACTTTGCATTTAAACGCTTCAACAAAAAAAATAAAGATAAATCTCATAATTTGAGTTGAATAGATGATCACCCTATATAGTATCTGAAACATCACATATGGATAGTATTTATAAATGAATTATCCCAACTCATAATAAAGAATGAAGACAAAATCTATCAACACCTATTATCATGTCAAGTCTATGCATTAATTTTCCATACTTCATCCCCAGGCCAAGATGATTTGATTACAAAAATACGATTTTATAAAGGGTTAAGAAAATCTAACTGTCTTATCTTATAAGATAAGATTAAATCTCTACAATCATCTACTGATTACAAAAATAGGGGGAATATAACCACCCCAAATCACACTAAATCTCTAAAAATGAAAGAGTTTGTTCCTGTTTACACAAAAAATGAGCCATGGATATGGCTAATAGGCTAAAAAAAGGCTCTAGATCATTTAGTCACCATAAACTCCCAAATATCCTGAAATAAAAAGATGAAATAAAGAAATTCAAATATATATTTAACCAACATTTTCCAAATTTTGAATAACAATAGACTAGCTACAGAATCTGTTGATTCTGTAGCTAGTATTATTTTAACAAAAAAATCTAATTTATTCTATGAACAAGAATGTAACACTATTTTAAGACAAAAACAAATCTTTACCTTTAACTGGAAAATCAAATCGATTCACATGATCTCAGAATTGATCACTGGTGTGACACTTTCAACATTTTTTAGTATGATGTTCCCTGTTGTTTTCAGATGTTTTTCTTGTCTTTGAACACTGGAATTGAGCCTACGATTTTCATCTGTTAGTGGGTTGACCAAATTGGTAAGGGTTTTGATCTATGATTGTAAAATGGGTATGTCCGTGTAATACTTGACAATCCAGAACAAACAAGTTTCACATTGTAAACCTGTGACGACTGTTTGAGAATACCCATGGTTGTGTGTTGAACTGTCTTCACTTTTTCCTTTAGATTTGTTATCAAACATAATACCTAGAAACCCCTGACTTCGCTTCAAGCAAGGGGAGAGATTATCCACAAAATTGTAAGCTTGATGGGGTTCTTCTTGGAAGGATGGAGGGTCTTCTTCAACCAAGAATCTGTCGATCTCTGAGTCTGAGCTTTCATGGATCTCGATCATTTTGATCGAGATTACATGAGCGTTTGATTTATTTCATAGTTTCCTTGAAATCAACCTACCTGCCCTTTTATTTTTAAAACCCAAATCGATATCACCTTTAGATGGCTTGCCCACAGGTCTGTTTTCTTTCTTAGTAGAGGCATTAGGTCATGAGCGATGTTCATGTCTTTGCTCAACAACTTTTGGGTCAAGTATAGGCTTACTGAGGGTGGTTGTAACACATGCTTGTGTAGATGAAGGGACTATGGTTTCCTCTATTATGAGTTTGTCAACCTCTATAGCATCAGAGTTAACGAAGCCATTTCAGGCTAGGAAGGCATTCCAATCGTCATTTTGTAATTTTAATTGATGTACCAACAATATCTTTATTAGGCCGTGGTGAGACAAGATTGAATCGAATTGTTGTCTCTTATACCTATTTGTCATTTTATACAAGCTTCTCCACAGGTAATAGGGCATGTTTAATTGAAACCCAATGAAATTCGTAAGCAAACATATATGATATAGAAAAACAAAACCAAAACGGCCTTCACAGGTCACGAATTGTTTCAAGTCTACTAGCAAGCCATGCCATCGGGTTTTCAAGATGGACATGGGCATACCTCTGTCGCAACAATTGATTTTTTGAGACGTCAAGAAAAGGCTCCATGGAACAACCTCAACTTTAGCATTTTTGAACCACTTCTGCCCGGTCAAAGGAAGACCTGTTTCTTGACCTAAAAACTCCTCTGTGATTTCAACCTGAACATCTCCCACCTTGGCTCAGCATCCATCAAATGAAAGGGAAAATTCCTGAGTGGTTCGCAAATTGAATCCCTGGAATTTCTCAATAAAAACAAGCCCGTCTTGACCCTCGAGATCTTCCCTTGCATCATCGCACAGAAGCAGGGTATGAGATCCATTGGGTTCAATCCTAACAACTAGTTCCATGGGGATTCGACAAGCAATCAATAAAACACAGCGAGTATGGAGGGTTTCTAAGGAGAAGACCAGAGCGACATTTTAGACCCAAAACTCATCAATAACCTAGGGCGTATGAACATAAGTTCCTCAATACGAAATGATAGGCATTTTGTGAAATGAATGCAAGGAGTACATGCAAAACACGAGACTAAGCTCAAATTGATGGGCTTATTTTTGTCGAACTTCCACCTCTCACATGGTACAGGGCACGACCAAGTGCATTAAAACTTTATCATTGTGCAACAAGGTAGGTTTGGTTTCTAAAGTTTAGGATAGGGAAATTTTTTAAAAACCAAAATGTAGTGACAAGGGAACGCATGACCAAGAGCCACAAAAAATATATCAAGGTTTAAACTAAAATGACCCTTGTTGATTCAAATAACAATCCATAAGCATGCTTCACATTTGAGGAATCAATAAAGAAGATGAGCTTGATAGTAGGAAACAAAGTCTTTATTAACAAAAACTATGGAGCCATTTACCTTTCATAAACTTTTAAATAAAGCGGTAATACAATCATAAGTATTAATGCTTTTTTTTCATGCTTTCATTCATGAACGAAGCATGAAAACAAAAACACTAGGAATGACCAAAAAATTACATTTGTAGTTTAAAAAATTGCTTATGAAGAGGAAAAAATGTACGACCCCGGGTAGGAAACTACATAGATTATTATTTGATGCTTTAAAAAGTTAAAAATATGTTGGGATGAAAACACTATGATAGGATAGGATTTCATGAGATAAAAAATATTAAAAAAATAGAGGGCTAACAACCACTCATAACTGAGTTGATTCTTTTCAAAAATTAATAAAAGTTTTAACAAAGTGAACAAAAAAGGAGATACTAATCATATGAATGCATAATCGAACAATTATCCCCATATGTTCAGCAACAAGATCTACTATTTCCTGAAAAACCAAACAAGAATAAGTTAGGCAATTTCTAATAACTAAATTCTAATTTTTTATTTAAAAGAGACTTGGCTACAAAATCGAAAGATTTTGTAGCTAGTCTTATCTTAGCAAACAAAATCCAATTTCAAATTTATTCGATTAAAAATATATAACATGAATATAATAAGAGGAAAAATTGTTTTACCATTTCAACAATTGACTAAGGATAGATCAGGGTAGTTCTGAGTTGATTATTTATTTAACACTGGTCACGTTTTTTATCACGATGTTCCATGTCCTCTTAAGGCGTTTATACTCCCTCTCTGTGTTTACTCTGAGGTCAATATTTTCTTGTCTCAACGATTCATTTTGAGTTGTGAGTGTTTTAATATGATCTTGAAGGATGGGTATATCAGTGTAATACCATTCAATCCAGTGTAAACAAAAATCACATTGTACATGGGGAACGATATGTTGATGAAACACACATTCAAACGTGGTTGCATCGACCTTACCTATTATTTTCCCTTGATCCAGACCAATACCAGGGAACCGACCCTTACCCTTGAGACACGGTGCAAGATTGGTAAAAAAGTGATAGGGTCCAGTAGGATCAGATCTTTGACAATCCAGGTCTTCTAAAAACAATAAATCTTCTATTTCAGAGTCCAAGACCTCATTGACCTTGATCAGGATGATCGATCTCAAATGAGCGTCATTCCGATTCCTCAATTTTCTTGAAATTAGATGACCTACTCTTTTTTTCTAAAACCCTAATGCTATGTTTTTTTGTTTTGTCTTTTTGCAAGATTTTTTGACATCAGGTTTCACTGTGGCATTCTGGTCAACATCGAATTTAGCCATACGAGGTTCACTTAACTCAAATTCAATAGCATTTTTCTCATGTGAAAACTGACTTGTAATTACCTCGTCTCGAGGGTTCTTGTTTAGAGAGTCTGGTTCATTAATTGGAATGTCAAACTGTTTTTTCATCAGTGGTTCACCTGAATTAGGGTTTTCTATAGGAATGGTCATAGAAAAACCATTTCTTGTTAAAAATCTATTCCAACAATTTCCCACAGTTGTCAAATGGTGAATCAAAAGAATTTTAATCAAGATGTGGTGGAAAAGACTAGACTAGAGGATCTATCTCTTATACCTTTTAGACATTTTGTACATGCTTCTCAACAGATAGAAATGCATATTTAATTGAAAACCAATGAAATGCATCAATAGTCGTATATGATAGAGGAAAACTAAACCATAACGACCCTCAGAGGTCAAGAATTGTTTGAGGATCAACAGAAGGCCATGGCACCTAGATTTAACCAAAGAAATAGGGATAACTTTTTCACAACAATAGATTTTCCTGGAGGTCATGAAAAGGCTCCAAGGTACTTCTTGAAATTTTGAGTTTTTGAACCATTTCTCTTCGGTGGATGGCAGTCTTATGGCTTCACTCACAAAATCCTATGTTACCTCTAACTGGATATCACAAAATCCCTTGCTACCTAAAGGTTATGGCCTTCGAACCTTTTAAGGAAGGCATCCTAGCCTTGAATTTTTAAATATTCGACTGCATCGTCATGTGATACTAATGGATAACAACCATTGGGCTCCAAATGCACAACACGATCCAGAACAAATGTGACTAGAATGTAACAAGGATGACTCAGAACAATTTTAGGTTTAGATAGAAGGGGAGATAGGAACAGATCTGAATGGATAAAGAGGAACAAACCATAACGAAGGTTGTGTGTTATCATAGCATGAACACCGAGGGTTTGGTCGTAGAGCTTTACCATTCATGGTAATGAAAACCCGACACACAGAATTGATAACCTATACTCGTAATGATAAGCTCATTAATTCATTGTGCTAGCAAGGTGAGTTAAGTACAGAGTATAGTAGTTGCGCATTGATTAACATGACCACTAGCATGGCCATTGTTTTTGCAAAGGGTTTACATATATCAAAACAAAAAATCCTCATAATTCAAATGCAAACCATATAAGCATATATAAATTATATCAATATCTAAAAAATTCCAAAGATAAGTCAATCAAGTGTTGGATTTAAATTGGATATAAGCATGATGACCCTGAAAAATAAATCCTTGTATAGAAAATATAACATGAATCTAAGTTTTCATATTTGATTCATGCTTTCATTCATGAATCAAACATAAAATGAAACGAAAACAAAAACTTAAAGAATTAATGAACATATTATCTAATTTAGTAATCATCTCAAAATGATAATATTTACAAGATGAGGTGAAGGCATCTACAGAAAATGTAATTTCTTGTTTAAATAACAAAATCATGTAGGGCTGCCAACAAACTGTTTAGGTGGAACATTAGTTGGAACTACCTCTGGTATTCTGTAGAGATGACCCCCTAGAGAAAAAATGATAATACGGGGTCGAGAATCATAGACAACATGGTGTCTCCACATATATGGATGGCCTAAGAGAACATCATAGAAATCTAGTGGGGAAACATCAAATAATACCTCATCATTGAAGGGATAGATGTCGTATGACAATCGACACTACTGGCTAACACAAAGATCTCATCCTTGGCAAGGCCACCCGATGCTGTATGGTTGTGGTTGTGGTGTTGTCGACAATCCCAACTATTTGACGACCTCTTCTGAGATGAGGTTCTTCTAGCTTCCGCTATCAACAATAAAATGTAGCCGGGTCCCCTTCACCCACATTTGTGAATGAAAAAGGTGCTCCCCCTCTTCAGGATCTATTGGTTCTTCTGGTTGAATTGTTGCGGTTGTGAAAATAGCAGTGGGGTCTACATTGATGATCTGTCTTTTACCAGTATTTTCATAATCAAATTCTGAATCAGGGTTCGGCTCCTTGTCTTTGATCTCGACCACCAATGACATTTTTTAGAGACATTGATCGGTGTTGTGCCAGGGGATTTTTTGGAAATCGCACCATTTTACGATGTCATTCTTCATCTTTCCATGACCCTTCTTTTCCTATGGCTTGGACTGGTTTTCGGGAGACTGTTTGTTAGGGTTGTCTTTGTCATACTTTGTTTTTTGTAGATTTGCATACCTGAACTCCATTTTGTTCTATTGCTTAAATTTCTGTTTGATTTTAACAACTTATCGATAAGCATCACCAAGTGATAAGATGTCCAGAAAATCCATTTCAGTTTGGATGTATCTGTGTAGAGCCCTGCGATATTTGAGAACCAAATATCGTTCAGAGTCTTTGATACCCAGCTTGGTGCGCAAGGTATGGAAGGTATTGGTGAACTCTGAAACTGCTTGGCCCCTCTCTTGCCGCAATGTGGTCCATATCTTGTACTGGTTCTCATAGTTGCCAACAGGGTAATACTGTTCCTTTATCGCATCCACAAAAAAATCCCAAGTGGGCTCAGCCCCATATATTCCAGACTCCTCTGTGGAAATTTTCTCCCAGTAAGTTTCCCACCAACGTTTGACATGAGGGAGAGATTTAAAGAGCGCGAAGGTGATATTTTCTCTGTCGAAAAATTTGTGAACAGAGAAATAACCTTCTAGCAGAGTTAACCATTTGTCTAGGGCTTCTGCATCTATCTGTCCTTCAAATATAGGATTATCAAAATCAACTTGTACCTTGAAAGGAGAGGTGCATCCAAAGTGGTTGTTTGATGAATATTCTCCTGTCATTATCGGCAGGTGTTGAAGGATGTGGGAAAAATTCTCCATCATTTTGTCCCTCTGTCGTGTGAGATCTTTCTCAAGCAACAAATAGATAGGATCATTTTCTCCGTCGTTTTTCTTTTCTTCCACCATGGAGGGTTTCTTGGGCATGCGAGAGAAATTGTCTTCAAGAGAGACAATATTGAGACCCAACTCTCTATACAAAAACCTCGTTGGGAAGATGCACTGAAAAAAAAATGATCAAGAGAAGCCTGCTCTGATACCACTGATCCATATTATTTTCCGCACGAAATGAGAGCGGAGATATAATAAAGAAATGAATAGAGATATCACAGATAATAAATAATATAACATAAATGTATCATATATGAAACCATAAACATAGATATATAGTAATACACAATTTCTATTAATGAAATAAATGTACAGAGACTGTAAAAATACAGAGTGAAAGACTTGCTAGAATGGTGGCAACTTATCTCTGAGAAGAGATGTGATGGCTACTTGCATTCACAAGAAGATGATTACAATGAGGCTCTAAAATCCTTTTTACAATAAACCATAATTACCAAAACCATAGACATCCAAAAACCTAACCCTAGTATATGAAGTGCCAATAGTCATGTGGGCCTCATTTGGGTAAGTTAGTACATCAACTTCCCAGGGTCGTAACTTTTGCATATGATCTCCGATTTAGGTGTATGATAGACAATTGGAAAGGTATAGTCAAGGAGATTCATTTTAGGTGAATTATCGAAGAAACTTTCATATTGAAAACCTGATTTCCCAAAAAACATCGTTTAGTGCCCCCAAAATGGCCCCAGAAGTTAAAAACTGCTAAAAATAGTAAATTACCAAAATTGCCAGAAAACTGTTTTGAGCTAGTTGGAAAAGGTGGGTGGCAACCAATATCCACCTGGATCAATCACACCTCCTTAGGAAGCAATGGTATCCATTTCATTGAGTTCCCATTGGAGAGGAAAAAGAGTTTGTTAAATCTGAATCTTGTTGAGTTGCTTGCCTTGCTGGAGACGTTCTGTTGCTTGGTTTGTGGAAGGCTATCACGAGCATGTGACTGGAAGGGTTTGAAATTTTTAAACAGTCTGGATATGTGAGATTATTTTGTGTAGAAGGAATATTTACACTTTGTTGCAATCTTGTCGACCTGCTTATGTTGGATAGAAGGTGTTTGGTCGAGGCTATAGTGGTTGCAGTATCCTTCTATTCACCTTTTAAACAAATTGTGAAGAAGTTGAATTTTGTAGTATATGATACTACCTTGTAGAACTATTTAGGTGGAACATTATTTGGAACTACATATGGTATTCTGTAGATATGAGCCCCTAGAGAAACAATGACACTGTGGGTTCAAGACTCATAAACAACATGGCGTCTCCACATGTATGGTTGGCCAAAGAGAACATCATAGACATACAGTGGGGAAACATCACATAAAACCTCATCCTTGAAGGGTTGAATTCCATATGACAATCGACACTGTTGGCTGACACGAAGATCGCGTCCTTGGCGAAGCCAACCATTGTTGTATGGTTGTGGGTGAGGTGTTGTCGACAATCCCAATTGTTTGATGACATCTGTTGATATGAGGTTGTTCTGGCTTCTGATATCAACAAAAAAATGTAGCGGGGTCCCCTTCACCCACATTTTTGAATGAAAAAGGTGCTCCCCCTCTTTAGGTTCTATTGGTTCTTTTTGGTTGAATTGCTGCAGTGGCAACAATAGCAGTGGGGTTTGCATCGATGATGTGTCTTTTACCAGTATTTTTAGAATCAGATTCAGAATCAGGGTTCGGCTCCTTGTCTTTGATCTCGTCCACCAATGACTATTTTGAGCGACATTGATCGGTGTTCTGCCAGGGGATTTTGTGGAAATCACACCATTTTTTGGTGTCCTTCCTCGTCTTCTCGTGACCCTTCTTTTCCTGTGGCTTTGACTGGTTTTCAGAAGACTGTTTTTTAGGGTCGTCTTTGTCATACTTTGGTTGTTGTGGATTTGTAGACCTGAACTCCCATTTGTTCTGGTGCTTAAAGTTATGCTCAATTTTAACAACATATCGATAAACAACACTGAGTGATGAGATGTCGAGAAAATCCATTTCATTTTTGATGTATCTGTGTAGAGCCCCACCGTATTTCAAAACCAAATTTCATTTAGTGTATTTGATACCCAACTTGGTGTGCAAGGCATGGAAGGTATTGGTGATCTCCGGAACTACTTTGCCCCTCTCTTGCCAGAGTGTGGTCCATATCATGTACTGGTTCTCATAGTTTCCAACAGGGTAATACTGTTCCTTTACCGCATCCACAAAAAAATCCCAAGTGGGCTCAATACCATATATTCCAGACTCCTCTGTGGAACTTTCCTCCCAGTAAGTTTCCCACCAATGTTTGACATGAGGGAGAGCCTTAAGGAGTGCGAAGGTGATCTTTTCTCTGTCGGAAAAATTGTGAACAGAGAAATAGCCTTCTAGTAGAGTTAACCATTTGTTTAGGGCTTCTGCATCTATCTGTCCTTCAAATATAGGAATATAAAAATTAACTTGTACCTTGAAAGGTGAGGTGCCTCCAAAGTGGTTGTTTGATGAAGATGCACCTTTTGCTATCGACAGGCATTGAAGGATGTCAAAAAAATTATCCATAATTTTGTGCCTTTGTCACATGAGAGCTTGCTCAGTCAACAAATTGATAGGATCATATGCTCCATCATTTTCCTTTTCTTCCACCATGGATGTAACATCCCTGGCCATCCATGTCGGTACACACTATGCCAAAGAAATCTATTTTTCTCTTTGTAGAACATACTGTAGAATACCCAATATCCAACTGAACTATGCCACATCAAATTTTTGAACTGCATGCAATTAAGATACATACACACATAAATCTTGTGGAAGCATTATATATAAAATGTGAACATACAAATACATCTACAAATACACAGATTTACACTGAAATAAAAGTAAACATATACATGCAGCATATACAGGAAATTCCCATAAAAATAAACACAGTTTTAACCGCACATATGACAACCCATAAAAATAAGCATGTAAATAACAATGCAACCTGTAAATTTATCACACAATTGACACTTATCTTGGTAATAATGTCACCAACTGCATGCAGACCTTCCACGAACCTCCCAGCCTCAGACCATGCTGTTCATCACTCTCAACAGTGATTCACCCCCGAGCTGGGACTAAACTCCACCCGAGTAAAGGGATTCCTAACCAGGCTAAAGGCTCATAGACAACAAGAAAGACTCTGTCACAGGTGCCAACTCAAACTAACAACCTACAATTCATGATTCTCCACATGCCTATCCACCCAGGAAGTGTTCCCCTTCTCTTCTCAACAGTCCCTCAACTGCCCCACTTCCTTTCTGAGCTTCAACAACAGGCCGAACATGAAGTCTCAGATCACTGTAGCTACAATTTATCACCTTCAGGAAATCAATTCCCAACAATTCTCTCACTCAGAGAATTGTTCATGGGCCTGGAAAACCACCTCTTCAATATCCCACGAGCCTAAAAACCCACTTCTTCAATCCATCTCCCAAGCTAACCATCTACAACCCTCACAAAATGGCCATGGATATAGGTTCAGGTACAGTCATGAAGGTACAAGAGATAGCTCAATGGGTTTGTGCATGCTGATGGATTATTGAATGCATGACTGAATGATGGAAGGAATGATGGGAATAATGATAGAAATAATGATGGAAAAGATGATAGGAATGAACTAAGTCTCAACAATATGTATGGATGTCCCCAACTTGACACTTGTCATGTTGGGAGCTACTTTGGCCCACTTGTCCCCAACTTTAGAACTTAGGATAAAATAATTATCCATACTTTATATTTAAGAAATATTACTATAATATTCATTTTTGGATTAATCTCCCTAGCTTAGCCCCTTTCCTTAAATTAGCCCCTCCCTTTGCCTAACCAATGGAGTTTATTCCCCCATCTCTTTTATTGAGGTCGGTCTATGCACAACAATGTATTTTATATTAATCATGAGACATATACAAAAATAGGCGCACTGGACTTTAACATCTAGGCTCTCCGACCTAATCAAAACATAAGCATCCTATCTTATAATAACTGGCTCACCAGCCTATAAAAAATAACATATACACAAAGGCTCATTGGCCTCACAATCACGTGCACTTAAGATGTTGTGTGCGGTATATTGGAATGTGCATACTTCATAATTTCACTGCGCTTTGAAATGTGCATACAAAATGATATTAATCATCTCACTAGATTAAGTACATTTTCATTTACATTACAATTGGGTTCAGCCTTAGGGATATTACAATCCCCTCCCCTTATTTATGCACTGTCGTTAGTGCATCATGTACCTATGTATAAAAAAAATTTAAAAATCCTCAAAAAGATGCGGGTATTCTACCTGCATTGCATCATCATGTTCCCAAGTAGCATCCATAGGACCATACCAGGTCCATTGGACCTTTACAATCCCTATGGCTCGATTCCAGAGCTGTTTGATTTTCCAGCCCAGAATGTGTACTGGATGCACTTAGAAAGCGCCTTCTTGTTCCACATTAATCACATTACAATCAATAACATGATTAGCATCAAGTATATATTTCTTGAGCAAAGATACATGGAATGTGTTATGAACATACATATATGCAGGCAATGCAATCATACAAGCAACTGGACCAATCCTCTATAGTACTTTAAACGACCCACAATAACGAGCTGCCAATTTTGAACAATTTCCCAACTTCAGGGAACCTCTGTTTGCTTTCACGTTCAAGAATACATGATCACCCACTTTAAATTCCCTGTGAGTTCTCCCTTTATCAACATAAATTTTTTTCCTGTCTTGGGTAGCCTTTAAATTTTGTTTTATTTTTATCATTTGTTCCTCCATTCCCCTAAGCAAATTTGGCCCATCTACTTGGTCATCCCAACTTACTGGTGTGTTGCACTTTCTTCCATAAAGTGCCTCAAATGGGCTCATCTTTAGAGAAGCTTGGTACCCATTGTTATAAGAAAACTCTACCAAGTGTAGGTAGTCTTCCCATTTTGATGGTTCATCCATCACATACATTCTTAACATGTCCTCAATAACATGATTCACCCTCTCTGTTTGTCCATCTGATTATGGATGATAAGTTGTATTGAAATTCAAATTTGTTCCAAATCCATTAAATATTCTTTTCCAAAATTTTGAGGTAAATTTTGGATCTCTGTCAGACATAATTGTAATTGGTATGCCATGTAATCTAGAAATTTCCTTCATATAAACATCAACAATGTTGGCTTCCTTGTGAGTGAGCTTACCTGGAACAAAATGGGCAGCTTTAGTAATCTTATCCACCACTACCATGATAGAATCACATTGCGTGTTTGTTCTGGGAAGTTTCGTGACAAAATCCATTGTTACAACTTCCCATTTCCACTCAGGAATGGGTAATGGTTGTAGCAAACCAGTTGGATGTCTATGCTCAGCCTTTAATTTTTGACATTCCAAACATCTAGCAATAAAATCAATGACCTCTTTCTTCATGCTTGGCCAATAATATTGGCTCTTGACAACTGCAATAGTTTTCTGATATCATGGGTGCCTAGCATAAGGTACATTATTCATTTCTCTCAATATCAGACTTTTCAATTCCTGATAATTTGGTACATAAGTTATGCCCCTGTACATGAGAATTTCATCATTATCTAGCTTGTATTCCTCAATTTTCTGCTGCAAAATACCTTGCTGTAATTTTTCCACTAATTCCTTGTATTGCAGATCTGATTTGGAAGCCTCTATAATTATGGGTTTTAAATATGATTGGTACATGCTAATGGTTGTAGCATGCATTTCATGCACTCTTCTTCTGAGTGCATCAACCACTTTGTTCTCTGTCTCCTTGATATGCTTTATATCAAAGTCATATTCACCCAAAAATTCTAACCATCTTCTTTGCCTAGCATTTAGAGTTGGCTGATTAGTTAAATATTTCAGACCATTATGGTTTGTTCTTAGCTAAAACCTTTTCCCCATGAGGTAGTGTCTCCATTTCCTCAAGGCATGCACTATGGTTGCGAACTCCAAATCATGAGTGGCATATTGTCTTTCATGCTCCTTCAACTTCCTTGATTCATAACATATAACAAACCCATTTGACTGAGGACTCCACCAAGTCCCTCTTTACATGCATCTGTGCATACAATGAAGTCTTCGTTTTGGTCTGCAATCCTTAGTATTGGATAACTTGTTAAAAATGGTTTCAAGTGTTGGAAAGTCTTTTCACAAACCAATGTCCACTAAAACTTCACACCCTTTCTTTGTAAGGAAGTGATTGGGTGTGAAATCTTTGAAAATCCTTCAATAAATATCTTATAGTAGCCTGCAAGACCCAGGAATGATCTCACCTCTGTAACATTCTTTGGCGTTGACCATTCTCTAATGACTTATATCTTCTTAGGATCCACTGCTATCCCATCCTTTGAAATGATATGCCCCAAATACTGAATTTTCTTTTGATAAAATGAGCACTTGCTCAACTTGGCATACAAATGTTGTTCCCTTAATACTTGCAACACCATTCTCAAATGATTCTCATGCTCTTCTTCTAACTTAGAGTATATAATAATGTCATCCAAAAAGACAATAACAAACTTGTCTAAATATTCTCAGAAAACACCATTCATTAAGCACATGAAAACAGCTGGTGCATTTGGCAACCCAAATGGCACCATTGTGAACTCATAATGACCATACCTTGTCCTGAAGGTGGTCTTCCTGATATATTCCTCTTTAATCCTTACCTGATGGTATCCTGACCTGAGATCTATCTTTGAAAAGATCTATGCATCCTTCAATTGATAAAAAAGTTCATCAATCCTTGGCAAAGGATATTTATTCTTCACGGTCACTTTATTCAGTTGTCTGAAATCAATGCACAATCTTAATGTTCCATCTTTATTCTTCACAAACAAGACTGGGGCACCCCAAGGTGACACACTTGGGTGAATATACCCCTTCTTCAGAATATCTTCAAGTTTCATTTGCAACTCCTTCAACTCTGGTGTACTCATTCTGTAAGGAGTCTTTGACACTGGAGCTTCTCCATGCATTAAATTTATAGATAAATCAATGTCTCTCTTTGGAGGTAGTCTTGGTACCTCCTTGAACACATCTTCAAAATCTTCCAGGACTGCATAATCTTCCAAATTTGGCACCTTTTCTTTAGGTGTCTCCTCCATATGAGCTACAAATATTTGACACCCTTTTCTATAACATTTCTTCAGTTGCAATGCTGAAATCTCTCTGATGGTTACTTCCCTGGGAATTCCCTTCACTTTTCTTAGGCTCCCTTCCTCATCCAATCAAGTAAAGGCCTTGTTATGAAATTCTAGTATGGCATGATGTTGGTCCAACCAATCCATTCCAACTAAACAATCATAGGAACCTAAAGGTGAGATGTTCAAATCTTCCCTGGTGTTCATTCCATTCATGTCCATAAGACATGACTTAACCATTTCATTAAATCTTCTTTTGGCTCCTGTAGCCAGCTGCACCAACCAAGATTTCCCATGCTTGCTTCTTGGCAAATACAAAATTTACACCATCTTAGGATATATATATAACTATCACTATCTCCTGAATCAATTAAAATAGCAATGGTTTGGTTGTTGATCATACCTTCCACTTCAATCATATGTGATTGATACTTTGCTTTCTTGTTGTCCAGGGCTGCATAGATGCTTGGCACATTTATGCCTATGTCCTCCACTGTTTCAACTTGCTGAACATTGTTAACAATTATCCCTTTTTCACCTTTGTGAGGACAATCTATGAACATGTGATCTCCTTTACAACCCCAACATTGAATAGGTGGTTTCCTTGGACTTTGACCCCCTGTTTCAATAATTATGGGCTTTCAAGGAGTTTTCTGTCCCTGTGGATTATTTCTAAAGAATGGTGGCTTAGCTCCCTTCTTCCTCTGATCCACCTTGAATTTCTTTTTGTATTCCCAATCTTTTTGGAAAGTTGGCCTTGATTTGTTCTGATCATATAGGCATTTAGCTCACCTTATGGTCTCCCCCAATGTCTTGGGATCATCATACTATATTGTTTCATTGATGAAGGATGGAAAACCACTCAAATACCTTTGAATCTTAATTGTCTCATCCTTGATGAAAGAGACGTACTTCAATAGTTCTAAACAAATTCTCTCATATTCATCTATGGTCATACTCCCAAGCCTAAGTTCAAAGAATTATTTCATTTTCCTTTCATAATATCTCTTAGTCAAGTATTTCTTCTCAAAATACTTCTTGAATTTCCTTCAAGTAACACTTTTCTCTTTGATGTGCTGCACCTGCACAAGATGATCCCACCACATGGATACTTTTCCTTTGAGTTTATAGATGGGAATTCTACCTTCTGCATGAGAAGAATAATTATGCAATTGGAAATACTTTCTCATGCCAAACAACCATGTCTCTGCATCTTCATCCATCTTATGCTCACCATCAAATGTAGGAGGTTTGATTTTTTTCATTTTTCCTCGTAGCTCATCCACCCCAAACCTCTTATTATTTCTGACAGGGGATGGACTCGAGTTGTTGTGTGATCTCTTATTGGAATGAATCAGGGAGTGGTGGTGATGTCTGCTAACACTTTTGGATTTTCTTTTCTCATCAAAAGGCCTGTGACTTCCTGATTTGCTTGAGCCACTCTCCTTGTCCAACTTCTTTTCTATTATGTTCAAGCTCTTAAATAACTTCATGTTGAATTCATCTTGCTACTCCTTGTCTCTCATAAGACTTTCATTATCATATTTATGGATTTGGAAATCCTTCTGCAAATTTTTAATGGTCTTTTCCATATTCATGTTTTCATTCCTTTCATCTCCATGTCCATTGGAGTTTGTTCCTTCCATGCCCAAATGGGCATCCATCCCTCTAATTTCATATTCCTAGATATAAGTCCCTTGTGCCTCTTCCATTACTATGGAATCTATGTTGATCTTGGTCTAATTTAGTTGTTTTTAACTCTGCAAAATGTGCAGCCAACAAAACTTTGTCATGCTAACTGTTTCAACAATTTCTTAAAAATATGAACCATTCTGGTTTGATAATACATAGCAGAATTATTTCTTCTGATTTCCTAGAAATTTGAATGCCCAGATCAATTTTATGGGTGAATATTTAGATTCCATTTTTCAATACCTTTCCAATGCCTTCTCCCATGCTCAATTCCGAGTCTTGAGCATAAAGTTATGGTCATTTGAAATTTCCCCGTTAACTTTTTTGTTCACACTTCCACTTGGCGCAATTCTGCATTGTAATTATGCATTTTTGCACCTACTCCTTTGTAATTTTCATAGGATCTCAATTAGATTTCCTAATATACATATTATGGAAACTCTGTCCAAGTTTCGTCTCTTTCTGGGTTCTTGGATGCTAGTTACAGCCTGCTGAAGTTCTAGGCCAATATACCATATTGTAACTGATATGCTATAGGTTCCTTATTTTCCATATTAAACACTGTTAACATGCCTAGAAATTTAATTAAACTCTGAGTTTGTCTTCTATGGATCAATGTCTTTCCATTGACTTCTCCTGTTCCTCAATCTGATTCCGGAGCATAAAGTTATGTCTCTTTGAAGTTAGTGGGGTCTTAAAATTTACCCTTCACTGTTTGTGTTGTAACTTTCTCATAAAAGCTTCGTTTGGCGAACAATTTACACCATTAGAAAGCTCTCTTCGAGCTCTTTTATTTGAGATCTAAATACATAGTGTATCTTTGGTACATCTTTGTCTCGTGGTTTTTGAGTTGCTAAAAATGCTCTTAAGGCCCTCAAAAACACGTTGCAAAAAGATGACATTCAAATGATATAAAATGTCGCAAAAAATCACTAATTTTTTGTTGTTGTTCACCCTTCAAACGACTTCACGTGCACAAATTTCAGTCTGTGCACCCGTATTTACTGTGTGCATCAATAAGACAAGGTAAATTGTGCTTTTAACACTTTAAAACCACTGTGTATCACTTCTTTGTCGTGCCAATAACTTGCGC
>ML827444.1:0-10722 GCA_009831015.1 Picea engelmannii | reverse complement strand
AATGGGCATTGCTGCCCTGGATTGTTGACTATATAATCCCCTGGACCCCTGGATGCAAAGAAAACAACAAGTGGGAGAATGTTGGGTATGTGTTATATTCTTTGCATGTGTGTGTGTGTGGGTGCGTCAGATACGATGACTGCTATTTTTGGGCGGTTTTTGCTATTTTTAGCGGATTTTGCTATTTTTAGCTGATTTGTAAATTAATCTCGGATTAAGGGATTAGGGTTTTGGTATCTACAGAATACCTAAAAGCATTGTATATATTGTATGGCGAATGGTGAAATTCGATATAAGGAAAAAGAAAGGTTTTCCCGGTTGAGGGTTTCCGGTAAAGATCTCTGTGTATTCTGTGTATGAGCCATTGATTAATTTCTGTATTGCTTAAGAATATATATGCATTGCTTTACTTCGCAGGTTTAAAACTTACACATTTCACTCGACATGCTGCACCATGCCAAAGTTTAGTATGCCCCACCGTGCACCAATACCTTGCATGCACCATTCACTAAATTGTCGTGCGACCACATTTACCCACACTTCACGCACAAATACCATACTCCATTGAGTTGTGCCAACACTGCGCACACCACACGTGTCATTATTATGCGTGTGCACACCGTGCAATGCTAAATTTATCATGCGGTCCTGTACACCAACATGTTTCCGCGCGACGCTAAAATTTAGCATGCACACCTGCACACTAACATTTTTCCGCGTAGCACCAAAATTTAGCATGCATGCCAACACGCCAATATATTTCTGTGCAATGATGAATTTTACCTATCACAAGCTTTTCACTGTGCATCATGTATTTTTACTGCGCCCTCCTACACACACATATTTTTATGCGGAACAATTCTTGACGAATTCCATTGGAGAAATTGGGGCTTTTGCTTAAATTTTCCCCCAATTTACCATAGACATTTTGAAACTATGAAAATCGTTCAATTTCACTCGATAACACTAGTTCAACCTCTATAAAAAAAAATCGCCGTGGGTTGACATTTCTGGAACGAATTTATCCAAAAATCAATTCACGAATTGAGAATTTTAATTATAAAACTTGCTCCAACTGTTATGGCTTCTCTGTAACTTCAAATGCGACCAATTCCAGGTCTGAATTTGCTAGAATGGATATTAAAACAATAGTATCTCACCACTTGGTTGAATTTCCCTATTTTCTCATGAATTTAAAAATAGAAATTTGGGCTTTTCCCCAATTCTGCCCAATTGTTGTTACTTTTTTTTTACAATGGACACTCTACAAACTAAAACTTGGCCACCTTGAAATAAATCCTCCATGACATTTCACTTCAACTCAACTTGCTCGGCCCGTTCAGGCTCAGCATTGAAAACCGATGTTCTAATACCAATTTGTAATGTCCCTGACCATCCATGTCGGGCCACACTACGCCAAATAACTCTTATTTTTCTCTCTACGAAACATACTATAACATACCCAGTATCCAACTGAGCTATGCCACATAAATTTTTTGAACTGCATGCAATTAAGATACATACACACAAAACTCTTGCAGAAGCATTATATATAAAACGTGAACATACAAATGCATCTGTAAATACACAGATTCACACTGAAATAAAAGTAAACATATACATGCAGCATATACAGGAAATACCCATAAAAATAAACACAGTTATAACTGCACATATGACAACCCATAAAAATAAGCATGTAAATAATAATGCAACATGTAAATTTATCACACAATTGACACTTATCTTGGTAATAATGTCACCAACTGCATGCAAACCTTCCACAAACCTCCCAACATTAGACCACACTATTAATCACTCTCAACAGTGAGTCACCCCTGAGCTAGGACTAAACTCCACCTAGGTAAAGGGATTCCTAACGAGGCTAAAGGATCATAGACAATAGGAAAGACTCTGTCATAGGTGCCAACTCAAACTAACAACCTACAATCCTTCATTCTTCACATGTTTGTCCCACCCAAGAAGTGTGCCCCTTCTCTGCTCAACAGTCCCTCAGTTTCCCCATTTCCTTTCTTGGCTTCAACAACAAATCGGACAGGAAGTCTCAGAGAATTGTAGCTACAGTTTGTCACCTTCAGGAAATCAATTGCCAACAATTCTCTCACTAAGATAATTTCTCACGGGCCTGACAACCCACCTCTTCAATATCCCATAGACCTGAAACCCCGCTTCTTCAATCCATCTCCCAAGCTAACCAACTAGACCCTCACAAAATGGCCATGGATACAGGTTCAGGTACAATCATGAGAGTATGAGAGATAGCTCAATGGGTGTGTGCACGTGTTGAGCACTCAACACACCCTAAAATTCTATGTTCATTTTTAACTTTTGGGTACCACTTGAACCTTTACACTGTCTGTTATGCCTTTAGTATGAAACATATACATGTTATTTTTCTTTTATGTTCATTCTAAAGCCTTCCTGAACATACAACAAAGAATCATCTTAACTCTAAAAGGGACTTAACAACTATTCGAAGTTCAGAAACCTAAAGTTTTTCCCCAACCCGCTCAGGAAATTAGACATCGGTAGAGATAAATGGTGAAGAAAATCGATTGTGAATTCAAAGAAGCTGAGCGCCAACCTTCATTGGCGTCGGCTGACGAAAGCCTTTCTTTTCTACGAATAATACTTGGGAAGGATTTTTCCAAGGACCGATTCATTCAGCTTGGGAAGAAAAGTGTAATAGTAAGCGACACACAAATAGAGGAGTGACACCGTCGACCGCTGATTCACGAGACACTTTTGACGAAAAAATCTTATAAAGATGATGACCCACTGAGAAGCAGCGCACCTGAGATTTCCCTGATCACCAATCACCGATATCATTGGTGTCAAAAGTTGTATCAGGAGAAAAAAATATAAGTATACATAAAGATAGTAGCCAATCCCCGATCTCTACGTTGGAGTGATGTGACAAGACATTTTAAACACTAAATATGTCAGGTACGCCACATTCAAGGCTCTTAGTTAATTCATGGAGCGTTCATTATTTACTAATTCATGCACAAATCAAAAGGAACCGTTAAACCCACCGATACAATGCATCTTCCTCCGCGCCTCTGCCATCGACTAGTTAAGATTTGTTTGCAGAAATCCGATAGTAGTTTATTTTGAATTTGCATTCATTATTCGTATTAACTAATTGATATGACTGATAGTACCTCTCAATTTATATCCTTTGTGAGTCATTGTGTATGATCCTATTCTACGCAGCAATAAATTTAGAACAAACAGGAGAGTGAAGATAACAATCTGAAGGAAACATCCAAAGTTCAGTGAGTATTAAAAAATTATCTTAGCAAGAATTACAGGTATGTATCTGCTTATGGTTTTTTTTATGCTCCATTCATTTTTTCAAACCCAATGCCACTCTATACACATGTTTAAAGGGTAGTTTTAATTGCAAGAACAATGCCTCCAAAGTAACCCTCTACCAGGAAATCACCCAGAGCGCCAAAGCTGCAAGAATCAGAAGCAAGAGAGGGCTCCTCCCCAGTTGTTGCAAGACAATTGGAATTCTCTTCCAAGCCAGTGCCCGTCATCAAGACGAATACCAAAGAGGCCTTTGTCTAGCCCCCATCTTTTGGAGACATAGAGGTAAGTATTGGAGCCAAAACAACATTTCCTCGCTGGGAAGAAGTGTTCAAGAAAATCAACAAGGAAGAACCCCTCTAATATACCCTGGAAAACGACCCTGACACAAGAAGGCTCGATAACGAGGTCCTCCCAAATATTCGCAAGGCTTATCTACACATGGTGGCCAATCGGTCTTTGGTGTTTCCTTGCATCGAGCTCCTAAAGTGGCTTACTAACCACACCGATGCAAAAAAATGTTTGATTAATGATGATAACGGTGAGTGCGTCGAGGTTTTATGCCATCAAAGGTTCAGAGTTACTACAAGCTCAGGGATTCTGAGCTAAAATTGAGCACTGATTTGGTTCTGAGATTCTATGCGTCACAAGATACCAAAAAAATCATGGCCTCCTGGTGGAGGGAAGAAACAAAATTCATGAACTGGACTGCTGGATGGTACCCAACATCCAATCTCAGGGAACCATACATATATCTCATGGATTTTCTCTGTAGGTTGCATTTGGATAAATACTGCTCTCGATTTTCAGAGACTTGGATGCCTCTAGCTTATATAGTCATGGTTTCAGGTACGAGCTTCAATTGGGGTGCCATCATCTCCAAAAAACTGAGAACCTACATAAGGAAAGCCTAGGTGTCGAAGTAGGGAGATTACCCCGCCTTCTACATGGCCTTGTATCTACTGGACATCATCTGTGCCAGGACCGCTTTCTCTGGGATGAACCTGAATTGGCACTCTTCGGAACTCGCGGTCCATGTATACTTTAGCATCTTATGGGAAAACATGTACAAAAAGTCCTATGTTGTTATATGTGATTATTTTATTGCACACATTTACTTCTTTCTCTTCAGGAAAGAGTGCCCTAGGCTATTAGACGAAGAAAAAAAGGTTATATAAAAAGTTGGTCACGGGTATTTAGATGAGCATGAAACCTACATTAGGGTTTTCAACACCATAGGGGCTCCCCATTTGTTTCCTTTGTATGTTCCCAATCGACTAGTATTGGGGGAAATTTGCTATGAAAGCATTTTGTAGGGGTATAATGCCACTTTAGTAAAAGATAATAAGCGGGATTTCATATTGGCTTCTACATGGTCAAAGACATGGTGCATGCTAAACAAAAAGGGCTTAGTCAATTAGAATACAGGTTCCAAACTGGTCGGTTTCACAAATATGATCCCAAGGGCTTGGTCCCACAACATGCATCACAGATATCTTCCTATTGGCCTTATGCCCATGACTGGTCCGAAGATGAAATTTTCACTGAAAACACTCAATATTGGAATGAGATAGTGGCAAGGAGAGATGACCCTCGAACGACCAGGTTCAAATCCATGAGTTGGGAAGAGAAAACAACGTCTTTGGAGCAGACAACTCAAGAAATGCTCAATACCCGGGAAGGAACAATAACACATGAATTGGGTGAGGAAATAGGTGATCCCCAAGAAGACATTGAAGATTTGGGATTTCACTAGAAATCCCTGATACAAATTAGTGATTCCCCTGAAGTTAAAGTTACATCGGGGATGGTGGAACTCTTGTACCAACAAGGCCAACTGCTAATGAAATGGATGCAGGACGATCTACACCTTGTTGTAACACTTGCGCTTTCAACTAGTATCCAAAGTGTCCCGACAGATCCAGGTGGCCCCGCTTCCTTAAATCCTGATAACACCAATGGATCGAGTAACCTTGGATCCACAACATTGTTGGTCAACTCCCCGAGAGGTAAAACAATTCCACCAGAGACAGGTCGAGTGTTGATAGAAACACAAGTGCCTAATCCCTTGAGAAAACTTATACAAGTATATAGTGATGACAAGAGTCTGGAACCATCTCACGACACCTCGGTGCATGTCCAAGAGGAAGAAATCTAAGAGAGAAATACTTCCCCCGATCCTGAAGTTCAAGATAAGGAGGTATCACAAAGGGAAGCAGAAGCTGAAAGCAGCCTCGACATGAAAGAATATGATAAATCAGGAACTGAACCTGATCTGAATGACGAACCCGAACCTGGGGAGACAAAGAAAGGATCTTCACAAAAGGAAATCGGTAGTTCTGTGACTGATGAACAAGAAAGTAACAAGTATGTACCCGATACCTCTATTCTGCCCAATATTCAAATCCTCGACAAGCAACAAGTAGTGGTCGGACCTGCAAGGAAAAACAAGGAAGTTCAAGAGCCCACTCTTGAACAAATATACACCATTGGTAGCCTGGGAAACAACCTCACATGGGGCGATCAATAGATACCAGAGCCAGTAGATGAGGTAGAAGACATCTATGCAATATCCTATGATCAGAGAAGAGAAGGATCACTTTGGATCACTCCATCTTGGTCACTACAGAAGAGAACTTAATCAACACAGTAGAAATGTGTATGTCCGAACTGATTGGCATGGGAAAATCCCTCTCTATTCTACCCAGGATAGATCCAGGAGGGATGAAAAGGAACTAGTCGCCACCCTGACAGATCTTGAACACTTGAGCCATCTTGCCGAATACTATAAAGGCGCCACACAGACCATAATATATTTAAAAGGTGAGTTCTTAGGAATTTACAACGAGTTCAAGAAGGAAAGACACTTGTTAATTGAAAACATAGTTGAATTCTAGGAGGACACTCTCATGGCACTTGTGACATGCAAGGAGATGGAGAAATGGCATGAAAGGGTACAACAATCGATAGAGAGACTTGAATATATTGAGGCAGTCTAGGAGGGTCGAGAGAAGGAAGAACATGGCCTTCGACTGGTAGGCAAAAGTAGTCTCGACTGCATGAAGATATCCATCGAGTACTGGGCTAAGATGTCCAAGGAATCACACCAAGAAATCCAAGAGCAATGGGCCAAGTGCTAGAAGCACTGGGATAAAATTAATAAAGTGATGAGAGATGTCAAGCTCCCCGAGTTCGCCCCCCCTGATGAATTTATAAACTTGAGTGACGTGCTCAAGATACATGCCGGGAAAGACTCACTATGGACTGAGGAGTGCACAAAAATAATCGATGCAAGGCCAGGGCAAGTGCAACAATTCACAAAACACCCAATTAGATCTCAAACCATGCTACAACAACTAAACTCCAATTTGGTAAATTACTGAGTGCATGCAGTGGATATCAGAGGAATATATGTGGCCCTAATGGAACAACACAGATTCCCATGGGCCCAAACTTGTGAATAATTGTTCATCAATTGGTCTAAATATGAAAGAAGCCACCCTTTTCAAGAAATATCCCGGGTGGACTATTAAAGAAACTGTCAGATAATGACACCATATGGCGATTTTTGTTTGGTTCAAACTGTATTTAGCCGTTAATTTCAGTTGAAATTTAGATTATAAATAAAGACATCGACCAATTAGTCAAGGGTCGATGGTTGTTGTAAGAACTCTTTCTTTTTTGGTTGTTAATAATTATTTTGAGACTGCTATGAATTGAGAAGTCCTTCTATACCAAAGACAAACTATTTTTGTCTGATGCATGTGATTGGACTTGGAGAATAACTACTTCCTATCCTATGTTTCATGAATGATGCAGTAATGAGTAAGAGAAGTTAATTATGTTGTCAAGTTATCTGGTGCAATGTTTTGATGTTCTTTGCTTTAATGATGAAGATAAATCATTGTGCTATTATGTGATTTATGGTTATGGTAGATGAATTATTTTGCTTTCCATTATCTTATTACATATGTGTTTTCTTTCTAATAGTTAGTTTCTCAGACAATAATTAGATGCTCACATGGTTAATGAATTAGTAATAGGCCTGTGGTATAGAGTAATTGTTTGCATGTTGAGCAGAGGGTTATCCTAAGCTTAACCTCTTCCTCATAGTTAAAACTTAGTCCTATTGATTGTCAAGTTGGTTTATGATGGCTTGCATCTCTCATATCAGCCCCACCCAAGAGAAAAATACAGAAGAAAATAGTCCTAACTAAAGGAAGAGCCTTCACAAAGAAACACAAAGCCCAACGATAATTTGGCTAGATCGCAAGATATGGAGAACCATTCCATTTTAAACGTTTCATAGTCTAATTGGGCCTTAGTGGTGGGTTTCATTCCTACTGTTGAGTGAAGGGATTTAATACCCATTAACAAAATTGGTGCTAGAAGGAGGGCCTGATAATGAATGGTTGAATATATATTTTATCTATCATTTCAAACAACCTAGGGATTCGTAATAACCCACATGCATGGCTATTCCATCACATGATATCCAACACACACTGAGTATTCCTGAAATGGATAACTCACCCCAGCCCGAGGAAGAAACATTTCACCATAAAATACCTTACACCCTTCCTCACGAGGAAGTGAATCAATTCAGGAGAATCACTAGAGCCTACGCTCGATAGATCAGTGCATTTTCCTTAGCTCCCATCCTCCCTCAAAGAAAAAAACAAAGCATACCAGTGGTCAACACTCTCGACAAAGTTTTCATACACTCCATAGAAGACTTAATAGATTTTGTGATCACCGAAATCCAAGAGCCTCTCAATCTGATACCCGAAACACCATCCGCCGAAGTCTTCGAGCCAAACGAATTTTCAAAAGAAGAAGAGTTCGAATCGGACTCCGAATATATGGAGGATAATAATAACCATGAAGAAGAGAGGGAAATATCATTTCAGAACAATCAGCCTTGGTTGGCTGGAGACATCATGGTCGTCCCTAGACAAGTACATAATCTTCCCCGACATCCGGAGAAACTACTTCCTAAGTACGACCCCGAAACATCAGGATTACCCGAAGATCACATCAAGAAGTTCATACTCATGATCAAACTTATGAACATTCAACATGAATATGTAGTTTGTAGACTCTTCCCATACACATTTGAAAATTCAGCTTCCATGTGGTATTTCAACTTGCTAGTAGGATCGATAACTAGTTGGACCAAGTTCCAGAAAGACTTTCTATACAATTTCATAGAAGAAACCACTATGGGAGCCCTTATGGACAAATTATTCACATCCACCATGAGTCCGTAAGAAAGGGTCAATGATTTCAACCAGAGGTTCACGATGATCTTAAATAAATTCAAGCCAGCGGAAAAACCAACTCAAGAGTTGCAAATCGAGGTTTACGCCAACGCGCTCCCGACTTCTATTTCTATGTTTGTGAAAAGAGTGGCTAATAAAACCTTGGAGGAAAATTTTGAAGAGGACAAAATGGTAGAATTCGAGATGAAAGGATGTAAAGAAGGCCAAGCCTCTCTGGTAAAGAAAGAAACCCAGTGCCCCCCTAGGATGGGACTCATTTTAACTAGACCACCGGGAAAACAGGTTGAACAATATATCGAAAAGGGAAATGGAGATATAGAATATTTACAACGCATGGTTAAAAAATTATCGAATGAAATCATAGACATGAGAAGAAGTGTAGGAGAGGGAAACCAAGGCCAAAGGCCCTATAAGCCTTTCTTTAAAATAAATCCTCCTTTCAAAGCAATTGAACCCGCCCTAGCCAACTTAAATATTGATCTAGGGAACGTCACGTCTGATTCTTTTTGTACTTATCATCAGGAAAAAAACTCTGAAAGAGACTTCCCTCAATGGGTACACACCATGAATTTGAGGGCCAATCGGTTTCTAGACAAAGTCTCCATGACTAAACAACCAAACAGTTCGGTCTTGAATATTGTTGACCAGGAAAAAGTAGATCCACTACTAGATACAACCATGTTGATATGGGACCCTGACCAGATCATACCTTTCGACCACCTGTTTGAGCCCCAAGAGTGACTCGTGGAAGTTTCGACAATACAGACGTGCAGTAGGGGTCCACTCGGATCAAAATATACAGACGCCGCCTAGGTATCAGAGAGTAAGGAAACTCCTGATCACCCAAAGACATATTTTTCTCTCGGTAAGAAACCTATAAGCATTTATACCCGGGAATCTCCCAAACTAGATTACAATGTGGTCGAAGACTTGAAGAAGTTAAGGGCTAATATATCTGTCATGGACATAAGTAGGATTCCCCAGAAAAATAACTTTCTTCTATAGGCTCAGAGCCTAGAACAAAAGGGGGTGACGGTGAGCGGCCCAGAAAGAAATATATCATCCACCGACCTAGTGGTAAAACCAACTATGAATGCCTATTCGACAGACCGAAAAGAAAAACCTTTTGTCCCCCCGTTCCTCCCAATGCTTGAAATATTCAATAGGAACATCCACAACTGCTTAGTAGATTCTGGAGCATCCTCCAATGTCATGCCTTTGTCTGTCTGCATGAAATTGAATGTCGTTCCTCTGAAGAGAGATAAACATGTCATACAACTAGATAGGACCCAGGTCAAAGTCATAGGAGAACTCAAGGACATGATGATTAGGATATCGATGCACCCCACTTTTGTGCAAGTGATTGGCATTATTGTAGTAGATATCCTAGAGGCAAATGGGTTATTACTGAGTCGAGATTGGTCTAAAAAGATAAACGGTTATTTCAGTACCGACTGGGCGCACCTTTGGCTATCAATGAAGGGACACAAGAACATGATCATAATATATAGGGAGAGATATATAAAACATATGGTCATTGATCTAGAAACACCCAATGATCTCTCGTCCATAGATTTCCCCATACTGGGAAATTATTCCTGCGACTCCTACTTTGGAAACTTCTCTCCCCTCTTATCCGATATTTCCTTTACTCAAAAATTTGAATTTATATTTCAAGACAAATCACCGACACCGATAGGAAACATCGTCTTCTACCAAAAGGCAGCACTAGAACTTGCGAAACAGGAGGTCAAGGAACAAGAGAATAATAAGGGAAACAAAAGTAGTGATCCTCGCTCACAAATTTGGACCCTCTATTTTGATGGATCTAAATCTCAAGAAGGGTCTGGAGTAGGATGCATCCTCATCAATCCTATTGGTAAATGTTATTTTCTGTCTTGCAGACTCAAATTCGAGTGTACCAACAATACTGCCGAATATGAAGCTCTGGTACAAGGGTTAAAGAAAGCCATAGATTTAGATATCTAAGGATTGAAAGTTTTTAGGGACTCTGAAATTATTGTTAGGAAAATAAGAAATACTATAGATTTCAATTCTCCTCATCTGAAGAACTATCAGTAAGAGGTGCATAGGTTAATATAAC
>ML827443.1:152128-177972 GCA_009831015.1 Picea engelmannii | reverse complement strand
TATATAAATATGGTTGCATGCAACTATGTGTAAGAATCTAGGTGGCTTCCTTCCTTGGATTTCCTTCTTATCGACATGCATGGTGGTTGCTTGTGCATTATCACATAAGGAAATTAACTTCTACGATTAGAATATGGTAGTATGATAAGGATGCTAGTATGAAGTAAATGTTGCATGGTTGAAATCGATAATACATTGCAAGTGCCAAGTAGTTTAAAATTGAATAGTTTACTAACCTCTTTTGTGAAATAGGACACATAGGATGGTAGTTTGAACTTGTATTTTAATGAGAGGTTGGAAAGTCATAAAGATTATCATGCTTAACCTTAGTGGATATGAACTAATTATTATAAGTTCAAGCAAGGTGACTCAATGGGCTATTATGGGTAATAAGTGCGAAGTAGGAAGACAATGTTGAGTGATGGGTGTTAGCGCCGTCACTTTTCTTTCCATTTAGAGTCGATTTTGAGTCACGTCACGATCCATGCACCCAAACATGTGAAATCAGGTACGTAACACTGTGAGGGTGAAGTCAGCAAATGGCCGATTGGCCCTTGGAAATGGGAAAGGGTGTCAGAGTCAGAAACTGTATATGTGATACGGGCATGTATTTTCCCAAAAGGTCGGATCCCGTTAAAAGCCAGTTCTACGTATCCCTGTCGAGTCAAATGGTTAATGTAAGGTCGCGTCGGCAAGTGCCACAATTATTATCAATGCATCATGAGGGCCGAAGGAATGAAGAATTGCAACGTTCGTATTATACATGCACAACAAGCCGTATCACTTGCACTCCACACGCCAGGATTTGCAATGAACAACCTGAAGGTCGACTTGAAACATCTCGTCGCCATAAATTCATTGATTTCCAACATGTTTTCCTCTCTTGGACGATTCTCTATAAATCTCAGATGTTCGACGTGCTCTCCAGTCATAGAACCTAGTTTAAGTTGTTTTTTCGTAGTTTCCCTTCGCTAATCCAATTGTTTCAGAACTGCTCCCCGATACTTTCTTTCAAATGTTGCACATAGAGTACACCTTGTTCATGCCATGGTGGTTTCTCAAAGTACAGGAAAGGGCGCGCGGAGCGGCAGAACTGTGAGGTCTGAATCTCAAAGAGATTGGGATTCTTTCACGCCTGCAACGACTATTCTCAAAGATGTAGAAGAAACCGATTTTTCACCTACAAAAGGGACCAGTTTAAGACGTGGGACAACTGAAACAAAGAAATCCATACAGAAGAGGGAGACGACAAAAGCTTCCTCCTCCAAACAGTAGCTGCCTCGGAGGAGGGGCAGGCCGAGAAAGAACAAAGAGATTATGAAGGTTCAAATTACATAAGTACCGCACGTCAGACCGAAAGCTGAAGGACGACTCAGGCGCGTCACCTGACTAGAGCTTGTCGGGAAATTGAGCCAAGATTGTAGAATCAAAACAAGGAATGCAGAAGCCATGAGAAGAAATGAGGAAATTCCATCTCAACAGCTAAAACAAGAAAAGCTGGCTATTGCCGAGCTTTATTAGGAGAACATGGAATTAAAACAACAACTAGCGAAAAAAACCGTGGAGGCATCAGCTGCACAGAGTCACGGAGGGAACGTGGCGTGGCTAAAAAGGAAGCTTAAAGAGGCTCAAAACGTTATTGTCCATTTGTGAGAGGCACAAAGGCTGGTAGAGGAAAAGCACATGGAGCATCCCAGAGAGTGCGAGGCAACCAAACGGGGAGTCTGCGTGGCTCTAGCCAACGCACAAGGAGAGAAAGATTAACGGGCAACATTCTTCTTCACAACAGTTTTGAGTGATATGCGTCCTCTGAAGCATCTCACCATTTTGATAATGGTCACGAGAATCGAACAACTGTTTGTTGCGCACAACTCTCCAGCTAATAGGCACATAACGGAAGGTGAAACCAACATTGTAGACAACAAGTTTTGCATGGACACCTATTCGCTGGGATGCTCGATCAAAAGATACATCGACACATTTTTCCTACATCGAATCCTAACCGACGATCAGACCTCGTGGCAAACCTGAAGGCGGTTGTTAGTAGACATACATGATTGTTGCCTATTTTTAGATAGTGCCATGCAAAGAGTTTCTGGGGCATGTGGCATGGTTTTTCCTAGTCTAGGTTTAGCAGTTAGAAATCAGGGCAGCCCAAGCGACACCCTCTCTTATATATTTCATCTTTTCGATGTAAGCAAGGTTGGTTGGAAATTTTAAGAAACAAATGCTATTGTATGTACACTGAGTGTTGATTGAAATTTAATGAAAAGGTCATGTGATTTGACGAAAATATTCTAGTTGCGATAGCCGAATGTATTGTGTCTCTTTCTCTGCATATGTTTTTCCTATTATCTCTTATTTCATATCTCATATCGTTTATTTCAGAACGAATTTTTGAACTTGCAGATTCACTGTACTGTGCCCCTTGTTCGCGCCACTTAGACAAAACGTTTTCCTCTCAAGCTAACTCTGAATTCGTCCACAACAACGCTCTTGAGTTACTTCTTGTGTTTTTATCCCGCCACACTTTACGGTTTACGATGAAATTTGTTGCTCGCCTAGCCTTTCCCTCTCAAATCTAGTCACCAAGACATTTTTTCTGTCCCTTCCTCAGACCGACCCCATAGCCCGAGTTTTACTTTTTTGCGCCAATATAACCAGAAACATTTTATCATCGCTATTAAATCTAGCCATTGTTTGCAAAGCCATATCCTGCACGAAGACCACACCATTCCTAAGAGAGCCCTCCCCAGATCTGAAAGGGTAGTTTCGAGTCTCAAAGTTGGTTGAAAAGGTTACCTTCGTCGTCTGTTCATCAACCAAATAGATTTACAGAGTGCTAACATTATGGCACCGTTGTCGGGGAAGATGTTAATATGGTATGATACTCAAGATAGATGATGCACCATCTTGGGAGACAGAGGAATTTAAGAAAGGTTATCAGAATGGTATCATGCATTTCCAGAAGAAGTATAATCTTCGGAGTAAAGATGCACCGATCGAGCTGAAACAAACAGACTCCATAAAGCAACCTACAGTGTATGTGCCTTCAACAAACTGACCAAGAGTGGACAATGCAGTCAAGAGGACGAAGTCGAAGTAGGAAGTCCCCAAGAAATCCCCAGAGACAGGCTGGGAGACGACTAGAAAAGAGGTAGAAAAATATTGTCCCCCTTTCAGTTTTGAACACGAAATGGAAAAAATCAAAATATGCATCCCATTCAATGAGTTGATTAGAAAGGGAAAGTATCGGGAACAAATCATTAAAATGTTGAAAACAGGAGGGGCCCCCGATACTCTAAAAATTTGTGATGACCACCCCGCCATCTTGTTTGGTCCGCGGGTTGAAGAGACGAGCGGTGATGAAGATGTTCCCTCCTTTTATGTCAGTCTGAAGATCCATGATCTGAACTTAAATAATGCCATGCTTGATTCTGGCACATCACATAATCTCATGCTGAAGGTGGTCATGGATGAGTTGGGTCTAGAGGTCACGAGACCATACAAGGACCTTTTCTCTTTCGATTCAAGGAAAGTTAAATGTTTGGGCCTAATCAAAGACATGGTCATATCGTTGGTCCAAATCCCTACCAAAAACATAGTCATCGCAGACATACCTGTGAAGTTCGACATGCTGCTCTCGAGATCATGGGCTGCGAAGTTGAAGGGCACATTGCAGATGGATATGACCTACACCACTATCCCTGTGTTTGGCCACAACAAAAGACTGTATAGGGAAGTGCTACTGAAATACATGGTAAGCAACAAAACACAGCCTCACAACCATCCTATATATGTCGTCGACACCGAAGTGGGTTTGTCTATTTTCTACAATGACATTAGTTTAGGAGAAGAAGGATTGACTTCCACCACAACAGTCAATGAGAAAACCGCGCAGGAAACCGCAGAGTGCACTGACCCAGAAGACCGTGCAGAAGACGGGGTGTGGAACATGATTTTTTATGGCGCAGTTGGTCAAGAAGGAGCTGGGGCTGGTATATGGGTGAGCCCCCCTAGAACAAGCACGAATTTGCATTCATACAAGCTCGCGTTTGAGTGTAGTAACAACATGGTCGAGTATGAAGCCCTTATCTTAGGCTTACAAGTTTTGAAAGAGCTAGGCATGCATAGGATAGTGGTGCACGGAGATTCGGAGTTGATCATAAATCAGGTGAAGGGTGTATATTAGACCAAACACCCCAGACTACGCGCATACAAAAATCTGGCTTTGGACCTTCTTCAAGGATTTTTAGAGTAACACCTGACTGCTATCCCCAGAGAACAAAGTCAGATCATCGACGCATTGGCCACTTCGGCCTTGGTTTTCAAGATTCCCACTCTTCCAGATAAAAGATATGAAATCGAAGTCAGGCATAGGCCAACAGTACCCGACAACATCAAACACTGGTAGGTGTTTGACGATGATAAACAGGTGGAAAGGTTCCTCCTCATGAGCGATGAGTTCGCTAACACAAACATTGATGGGGAATACTATGATAACGAAGAGGAAGGCACAGACGCCCGTAGTGAAGATGACCCTTTCCAGAAACAAATCACGGGAAGGGATATAATAAAATTAAAGAACAATATTATTCTGAAGGGGTTGGTGCCGCTAGAAAGGTTGTTTGCAGGGATGATTTTAGGGGCTAAATTTCGCTCATGGGCTAATTTTTCATGGTTTTTCCAAAAATGAGATTCGCTGTTTTAAAACTGATTCGCCCAAATTCTATAGGATAAAATTATTTTACCTTAAAAATCGCCAAAATTTTATAAAAACTATATAAAATGCTTAGAAATTTGAATATTTTTACAAAAATATCGCCAATCATTTACAGTTGGCATCTTAAGGATTAGTAAGATTCACCAAGTTTTCTACATTTTAAAATAATTGTACATCCTTAAAATCATCCATGGTTGTTTGATGAAAATGATGTGGCCAAGAACCCCAAGATCACCGCGAGCGCAGAAGATGTGGAAGACTGCAACATCGGGACCGAGGCAGAGCCAAAGATGGTAAAATTATCAAAAACACTTAGTCTGGAGGTCAAGCAGGATTACATAAAACTTATGAAATATTTCTTGGACGTTTTTGCGTGGAGCTACGATGATCTGAAAGTGTATGATACTAAGGTGATCCAACATGCTATCCCTCTCAAGGAAGAACAAAATCCTTTCAAACAGAAGTTGAGATGATAAACCCCCTGTTGTTGTCACTGATTAAGAAGGAGGTAAAGAAGATTTTCGATGCCAAAATCATTGTTTCCTTAAGGTTCTCGAAGTGGGTAGCTAACTTAGTACCTGTGAGAAAGAAAAGCGGTGAAATTAGACTGTGCATAGATTTCTGAAATTTGAATAAGGTGTCTCTCAAAGACCACTATCCCCTTCCCAAAATGGACTACATATTGCAAAAGGTAGTGGGATCTCAGAAGATGTCCATGCTGGATGGCTTCTCAGGATATAACCAAATCACGGTCCACCCGGACGACAAAGAGAAGATGACTTTCACCACTCCGTGGGGAACATTCATGTACGCTAAGATGCCATTCGGCTTGATGAACACTGGTGCCACTTTCCAGAGGGAAATGGACATCTCATTTTTTTTATGAGAAGGACACACTCATTGTGATTTACCTTGACATCATCACAGTGTATTCTTCCTCTGATAAACAACACCTTGAGCACCTAAAGAGGGTTTTCAAAAAGTGCAGAAAGTTAAACATATCACTTAACCCAAAGAAGTCTCATTTCATGGTGGAAGAGGGCAAGCTTTTGGGGCACATAATTTCCAAGGAAGGGATTAAAATACACCCCAACAGGGTTGAAGGGATCTTGAAGATTGCCACCCCATGTAGTAAAAAAGAGGTACAGTCTTTCCTGGGTAAGGTGAACTTTTTGAGAAGATTTATCCCAAACCTAGCGGAAATCATAAAGCATATAACTTGTATTCTCATGAAAGGAAATGAGATTAAGTGAAACTCAGAAGCCAATAAGTCCTTCAACGATATCAAGGTGGCTCTGACTAAAGCCCCTGTGCTAGCCAGCCTAGACTTTATGAAGGATTTCCTCCTTTTTTCATTTTCCTTAGAACACACTATTGTCAGGGTACTATTGCAGAAGGACGAACATGATTTCAAGAAACCCATAGCCTACTTCATTCGACCACTGCGTGATGCTCCGCTAAAGTATGACATTATGGAAAAGTAGGCGTATGCCTTAGTAAAAGCTCTAAAGGAATTCATGACGTAAATTTTTCACTCCCACGTCATCGCCTGTGTGCCCAACAGTTCGGTAAAGGACATTCTGACTCAACCCAACCCAAAATGAAGGAGAAGGAAATGGATAGCAACTGTGTTAGAATACGACCTTGAGATCAAGTCGACAAAGCTGGTCAAGGGTCAGGGCCTCGCAAAGTTGATGGCGATGTCGGACTGCGACACGATAGGTATGAACTTCATTGTTGATCTATCGGTGTGCCCCCAAGAAGAAAAAGTTGTGCAGATACCTCAACATTTCATCGATTTTCCATGGTACGTAGACATCCTGTATGTTTTAGAAAATCTCTAAGCTCCTCTAGGCGCAAGCAAGACTAAGGAAATATTCCTCGAGATGAAGGCGGTTAAGTTCTGCGTTTTGGATAATTCACTTTATTGGAAAGATCCTGAAGGAATACTGTTAAGATGTATGTTGGAAGACAAGGGAAAATGGGCCATACAAGAGTTTCATAAAGGTGACTGCGGAGGGCACCATTATTGGAAGACCACCACACAAAAGATCCCGAGGGAAGGATATTACTGGTGGACGATTTTTACTTACATGTATAAATAGGTCTCCCTCTGTTATGAGTGCTAGATTTTCGATGGGAGGAGAAAGCTACAACCTCTGTCGTTAAAGACAATCTCAGTCAAGGCACCTTTCATGTAGTGGGGGATAGATTTCATAGGATAAATAAACCCTCCATCCTCTGCGCAACATAAATGGATTCTCCTGGCCACCGATTATTTTACAAAGTGGATCGAGGCGGTCCCCACAAAGCAAGCCACCGACGCGGTCATCATACAGTTTCTGGAGACAAACATTTTGTCAATGTTCAGATGCCATGTAAAGATCATAACAGATAACGCGGCCACGTTCAAATCTAAAAGGATGAAGTATTTCTCTCAGGACTATAACATAACCTAGGGACATTCCACGACATATTATCCACAGGGAAACAAGTTAGCGAAATCCTCGAATAAGAGCCTGACCAGAATCATCAAAAGGCTCTTGCAAGACAACAAGAGAGCCTGGCATAAGAAGCTTATCTACGTGTTGTGGGTAGATCAGATTACCACCAAAAAATCCATATCAACGTCACCTTTTCAAATCATTTATGACGCAGACGCGATCTTCCTTACTGCGTTGGGGCCGCCTATCAGGAAATTGTTGCAAGAGCAGGAGGTCGAGCCGAATGATGCGTAGAGGAGGATAAACCAGCTGATTCACACCCATCATGCAAGGGAACAAGTGTATAATCGATCTCAGATCCATCAGGAGAGGATAAAGAAATCTTTTGACAAACATTACAAGAAGGAAAATATCCAGGTTGGAGATATGTTGTTGAGATGGGATGAGAGAAATGAAGATAAAGGAAAACATGGAAAGTTCGATCACCTTTGGATGGGACCATACAAAAGTCGACGCGTACAGTGGAGGCAATGCTTATTTCCTGAAAGGACCGGATGGAGAATGCCTTAGTTTGGGGCTTGTAAACGACAGGTTCCTCAAACATTACCCGATGTAATAAAATCCATTTAAGTCATTCGTCATTGTAAATAGTCGCTAAATTTGCGTCGAGTCAATAGGTCAGCAGAAAATTGAATCCCGAAGTGAAGGCCCTAAGTTTATGCTGAAGTCTTAGAGGTTGTGTCATTGAGTCTAGTTTGTTTTTTCATCTGTCATTTATATTACTTAGTATCTAGACATCAAATAAAGCCCAATGGTCAGGCACCTGGTCTACTATTATTTGTTACCTCACAGGGAGGATAGCATCCCCGTTGGAGCCAGTTGTTAGCGCCGCCACTTTTCTTTCCATTTAGAGTCAATTTTGAGTCATGTCACGATCCATGCACCCAAACATGTGAAATCAGGTACGTAACACCGTGAGGGTGAAGTCAACAAATGGTCAGTTAGCCCTCGGAAATGGAAAAGGGTGTTAGAGTCGGAAATTGTATACGTGATACAGGCATGTCTTTTTCCCAAAAGGTCGAATCCTGTTAAAAGCCAGTTCTACGTACCCCTGTCGATTCAAATGGTTAATATAAGGTCGCGTCAGCAAGTGCCACAGTTATTATCAGTTCATCATGAGGGCCGAATGAGTGGAGAATTGCAACATTCATATTATACATGCACAACAAGCCGTATCACCTGCACTCCACACGCAAGAGATTTGCGATGAACAACTTGAAGGCCAACTTGAAACATCTCATCGCCATAAATTCATTGATTTCCAACATGATTTACTCTCTTGGCTGATTCGCTATAAATATCAGATGCTCGACATGCTCTCCAGTTGTAGAACCTGGTTTAAGTTGTTTTTTTGGAGTTTCCCTTCGCCAATCCAATTGTTTCAGAACTGCTCCCCAATATGTTCGTTCAAATGTTGCGCGTAGAGTACACCTTGGTCGCGCCATGGTGGTTTCTCAAAGTACAGGAAAGGGTGCGCGGAGTGGCAGAACTGTGAGGTCCGAACCTCAAAGAGATTGGGATTCTTTTGCACCTGCAACGACTATTCTCAAAGAAACCAATTTTTCACCTACAAAAGGGACCAGTTTAAGACGTGGGACAACCGAAATAGAGAAATTCATACAGAAGAGGGAGACAATAGGAGCTTCCTCCTCCAAACAACAGCTGCCTCAGAGGAGGGGTGGGCCGAGAAAGAACGAAGAGATCATGAAGGTTCGAATTACAGAAGGACCATGTGTCAAACCGACAACTGAAGGATGACTCAGGCGCGTCACCTGGGTAGAGATTGTCTGGAAATCGAGCTAGGATTGCAGAATCAGAACAAGGAATGCAGAAGCCACGGGAAAAAATGAGGAAACACCATATCAACAACTGAAACAAGCAAAGCTAGCTATTGTCAAGATTTATTAGGAGAACATGGAATTAAAATGACAGCTAGCGACAAAAACCGCAGAGGCATCAACTGCACAGAGTCGCGGAGAGAACATGGCGTGGTTGAAAAGGCAGCTTAAAGAGGCTTAGAACGTTATTGTCAAGCTACGAGAGGCACAAAGGTTGGCAGAGGAAAAGCACATGGAGCATCTTGGAGAGTGCAGGGCAACCGAACAGGGAGTCTACGTGGCTCTGGCCAGCGCACAAGGAGAGAAAGCTTAACGGGTGGCATTCTTCTTCACAACAGTTTTGAGTGATACGCGTCCTATGAAGCATCTCACCATTTTGATAATGGTCAATAGAATCGAACAACTGTTTGTTGCGCACAACTCTCCAGCTAATAGGTGCATAATGGAAGGCGAAACCAACGTTGTAGACAACAAGTTTTGCACAGACACTTGTTCGCTGGGATGCCCGATCAAGAGATACAACAACACATTTTTCCTATGTCGGATCATGATCGACGATCAGACCTCGTGTCGAACCTGAAGGCGGTTGTTAGCAAACATACATGATTGTTGCATATTTTTAGATAGTTCCATGCGAAGATTTTCTAGCGCATGTGGCATGGTTTTTCCTAGTCTAGGTTTAGTAGTTAGAAAGCAGGGCAACCCAAGTGACACCCTCGCTTATATATTTCATCTTTTCAATGTAAGCGAGGTTGGTTGGAAATTTTGAGAAACAAATACTATTGTATGTAGTTTGAGTTTTGACTGAAATTTAATGCAAAGGTCCCGTGATTTGACGAAAATATTCTAGTTGTGATAGTTGGATGTATTGTGTCTCTTTCTTTGCATATGTGTTTCCTGTTATTTCTTATTTCATATCTCATATCATCTATTTCAGAATGAATTTTCGAACCTGCGGATTCACTGTACTGTGCCCCTTGTTCATGCCACTTAGACAAAATGTTTTCCTCTCAAACTAACTCTGAATTCGTCCACAACAACGCTCTTGAGTTACTTCTTGTGTTTTTCTCCCGCCACACTTTACGGTTACACTGAAGGATATTGCTCGCCTAGCCTTTCCCTCTCAAATCGATTCACTGAGCCATTTTTTCCATCCCTTCCTCAGACCGACCCCATAGCCTGAGTTTTACTTTTCTGTGCCAATATAACCAGAAACATTTTATCATCGGTGTTAAATCTAGCCATTGTTTGCAAAGCCATATCCTGCGCGGAGATCGCGCTATTCCCGAGAGAGCCCTCTCCAGATCCGAAAGGCTAGTTTCGGGTCTCAAAGTTGGTTGAAAAGGTTACCTTCGTCGTCTGTTCATCAACCAAATAGATTTACGGAGTGCTAACAATGGGTATGGAAACCATGAGTTAGTAAATATCTCCATACAGATATTGTTATCAATGATACTAATGTCAAAATTTTGGGTTATGGAACTGTGGATTTAATGATTGGGGCTTACTTGAAGGTTATAACTATATAATTATATCAGGAGAATATATGAAAATCTCTAGCAGTAGATTAATGTGTTGGTATCTAGATGAGAAAAATATATGAAAATTTTAGCATATGGATATGGTGACTATACATACCCTATAAATTGTCAACTTCCTTGTTGAAATGATAATCAAGAAATAATTGGTATTTGGGTGATCACATGGAACTCATAGTACTAAATGATCCTTTGGAGAGTTCTCTTGGGATAACAAAATTGAACAAGTAGATCCATGTAGGATAGTTGTTTTGATGATATTTCTTGCATTAGACATAAAATATAGTATTCATTGTTTATTTATGTAGGGTGATAAATTTGATTATGTTGATGAAACATGATAAGCACATTCATGATGTTATTATTTCTCTACATGTGATAGGTGTTGAGATGATTATTATGTTCATGATGTTAGGTTATCTTAAGAGCCCATGATGTTTACTTATGATGTTACGTGATTCCATTTAATTATGTTGATAAAAGGCTATGTCTTTAATAAACATGTGTTGATATGATTATCACACTCATGATGATATGCTATGATGTTAGGATAAACATGTGGTTCCATTTATTATATTGATAAATATATGTCGAGATTACGATCTTATGATAATATCTCTTGATGTGATGTTATGATGTAATTGCATGGAATTATTTTATGATAAGATGTTTTAAGATGACATGTGTGAGCATGTGGTGATGATAATGATGTTGTATTCTCATGATGACATGTAATGGGTAGCATGCGAATTATTTCTTTGAGATGTTGATATTATAACTAATGCATTGGTTTCTTGTTGTGAGGTGGTGATTGTCAGGTTATCCACCAGTGGGCCGAGAGGGCCAATTTATTTGATGATCTTGTGGGAGCTATACCTACGAGGGAGAATATTTACAAAGTAGTACCATATGGGATGGGGATAAATCAATCAACCAGTCTATGTTAGTAATTCTTATGCCTTGTATTGGAGTTGTGATGTTGAAGTCTCGAAGAATGGATAGAGTGTTTCTTTTTGGTAGTGTTGTGGGATTGGACTTCGATGCCTCGGGTTATACCTAGTAGTTGTGGAGGGAGTTTAGGTCATCCTTTAGAAATGTATGGTGTACATGAGTACTGATCCAAATGTCTACTTGGGAAGATGAGGTCTCAAGTCTCGGGGCTCTGGATAGACCAGTAGGATTTAAGACTGGTTCCAAAAGTCGAGAAGGAGAGTTGGAGAGTACTTGGGCTTCCTTGTTGTTTTGATGTCTACTTTTGATGCCTACTGTGGTCACTTCGGTGGATTTATACTAGTCTAGTAGAGGGTATTATGAAAGATATAGGAGTTAACATATGGTGTTGTGGAGGGTATGGTGGGATAATTAAAAACCTATAAGTAATATAATCAAATTTTACTTTAGGATGAAGTAAATCCCATCAAACTGTGTTGTAGTAGCACTAAAATCAATATATTCCTAACAGTATGGAATATATAAATATTTCAGACCTCCAAAAAATATATAACACACAACTTTGGAAATATAAATAAGAAGGAAGGTTGGGGTTATCCATGAGGTTGGGTAAACACTTACCCTCTCATGGATATATTATGCAACGATTGAAGAAGTTCCACAACTATAAATCATGTTAAATATGAATAAAAGAATAACAATCGTACCTTCCCCTTTCTATTACCTTTCCCGCTTTCATTGGATTGGAAGGAACTCATAGTTGTTGGTTTGGTTATGACATGTTCTCTGAAAAAGCACAGATAGGTATTTAACCTCCCTCCCAATTGACCTTCTCTAAGGTGAAAATGCTTTGAATATCTTCATATTGATTCCAGTTCCAAATAGCTTCACCAAGACTCATTCCAACTTCGGAAACATTGCACTTGATATAGTTGACTGAGTGGCATCGGGACCAAAGAATTCAAATCTGAGAGGAGCCTTGATCGATGATTGGTTCATTACAGAGAAAGGAGGAAGAAGGCTAGGGGAACATTTCCTACAAATTGTTGTAAAGTGTGATCTACTATGAAAGAAATTGAAAATCAGCAAGGTTGGGGAACCTTGTCTACAAATTGTTGTGTAGAACGATCTAATATGAAAAAAATTGAAAATGATTATATATGTGTGTGTGTGTGTGTGTGTGTGTGTGTGTGTATAATTTTGTATATATTGTTATATATATTTCTATATATATCAAAAGTGTGGTGCCTGTGGATATTTTTGTAAGTAATAAGTTCAATAAATCTGTGATTTAAAAAAGTAAAAATTAATTACAACTAATAACGAAAAGTGAAAATCCATTAATAAATATCACCAAGATAAATGATCTCTCATTTATTACAACTATTGGAAAATCGATTAGCATATTAATTCCTCTCAATATCCAAGATGATTTCGGGCAGCCTGGATAGTGATCATGCTTATAGCAAACAAAATATATTATTTAAAAATTCCACCTATCTCCAAATTATATAACAAAAAATTTCCTTTGGCATGCACCTCTTTTGAATTTTAAATCATTTTGAATTGATAATAACATATGACATGGAATCTGTATTAGGGTTTGGGGTGCATTTTTAGAGAAATTTCTTCTAATGTAGGCTCACACCATACAATAATCCCTAAGGAAGGATAAAATCCACAACATCTCCTAAGAGAATGATTATAATAACAATACTTTTCATATCCCATAAGGAGGACTCCATCCTTATTTGTAACTACTTAGCACTAGTGGCCATTACATTATTGATTGGGCCATGTTATATTTATTGAATGCTAACTACCTCATGGGTCTTATTTAAATTAATAACTAGTATAGTGGACTTAGTGCACCTTATATTAAATGGTCATCATACATATTGTAACACACCTCATCCAGAATGGATCTAGGAACCAAAATGGGTCCAAGAAGGCCTAAAAATCAAAGTTCTCAGAATCGCTTCAAAATGGACGTGCTCGTAGGCCTCGTCGATACAAACCCAACGCAACTTGAACAGGCTCAAATAGACGTCGTATGCGAAAGATATCATGGTCTATTCGTTTTTCCAAACATACAAAATTTGATGATTGTGTAGTTCGTATAGTGTTGACGTGGCAGCTGACTGTATAGACCATATGACCATACAGTTATGTGGCAGGTATAGTAGAATGTTCACTAGGCATATGGTGTTGACAGGTGGACAAATCAATGTATGACACGTGGCAATTAGTGGACAAGTGTTATGGTGCCACATGGCCTAGTCTTGGGCTACCACGTGGCACCCCTCCATTGATCGATGGTTGAAAAATGGTATGGAATCCCTAGGATTCGAAACCATGACCTCCGGTCTGGGCATAAGTGACTTGGTAGAGCTAGGCTACCAGCCCGCCCTTGGTATTCCTTGTAAGCTATAGTCTGAAGATTATATTTAAACTTGCATAAAGTTATATTGGGCAGAAAAAAAGGGTTGGGGATTAGCCCCAGCCCCATCGCACACCATACGACCGATACCATGGGACCATTCCCCTCTGCATTGGAACTCATCCTTTCCATCCATCTCTAGCACGGTCACGTGTTGTTACCATATGACCCCCGTATACTTGTTCACGTGGATTGTGGGTTAGCGCCCGGTCGGTCGGGCTAGGTCACCGACCAAGGCGCATAACCAAAGGCTTAAACCGGGGGAATACAATAGAATGTAAAGCACATGGGTAATAAGGTCGCGGCCACATGGCCACAACATACGACCAGGGCCAAAAATCCAGGGGGGGCAGCGCGCTAACACTAGGCCAGGGTCACGTGGAGGGTGCCCATATGACTAGCAGCCCGCGTGAAGGGGGTTGCACCCTATATTTTTCCAATTATGGGTTTTTAAACATATTACAATATTTTTATGGATTTTTTCAGCAGTTTTGAGAGATATTTGCCAATATTGGGGAATATGGAGCCCTTTTTAAGCCCAGATATTGGGGGGAAGTTGGGATTTTGTTGCCAACTTCAAGCTTATATAAACCAAAGGTTCTTGGTAGCCTGAAGGAGGTTCAGAATAGGGAAATTCTGAAGAATTGAAAAGCCAAATCCATTTTTATGCAGGGAAGCTATTGAGGAGAGCAACTTTGAGGGTCATTTCTGGGAGCTTCGATCATCCGTTTTCAGTGTCGTCAGTTTTGTCGGGTTCTTGAGATATATCAAAACACAACTAGATAATTTTGTAATCCTTTTGGAGCTTTTATGATGTACTTTTGAAGCTTTGAACATAAATAAGAAAGCCTAACCCACTGAGACAAAGGCTCGGAGACATAGGCAATATTTTCGAACTCTGTTATCAACTTTGTTGTTTATGGTTTGTTGTTTCTTTATGATTATTTCCAGATCTGTATATGTTATTATGGCTACCATGTTCCATCATTAGTTCTTCCTCTTTCTTCAGTTTCCTAAATGGTTATTGAACTCATGTTTTAAAACTCAACCATAGTCATTAAAAGATCTTTTCAGATCAAGTGGTATAAGAGCTAGTTGACGGTTGGTTTTTGAGTTTGCATGATTACTAGGGAAAGGTTGAATCGTGGTGAAGGAGAGCTTGTTGAAGAGGATCCTAATATTGGATCGAGAAAGAGAACTTCTCAAAGTGAGAATATGGCATCGGAAGAGGGACTTTCTCATGAGGAGAAAGAGTTTCTAAAGACTTTCTTCGCCATTTTGGAGATGATGAAGGTTTTATTTGAGGATTACTTGGAATAGAAGAGATTGATTCTAGGTGAATATTCAAAGGTCAAAAGTGAAGAAGGAGAGGATCCTCCTAAAACTCCTTCGTCACCTCCTTCTTCTCCATCAATTTCTTCTTCTTCTTCAAGTTCAAGTTCTAAATCCACCGCAAGAAAACATCCCCATAAACATAAACAAGAAATGTCTTTACTTAAGCTTGATGTGAAATTTGAATTACCTATGTATGATGGTGAAGTAAATGCAGAGAGGCTTGAAAACTGGATTAGACAGATGGAGGTTTATTGTAGTGTGCAACAAATCAAGGATGAGGTAACTCAAATCAAGTTGGCATCACTTCGACTTGCAGGCACAACACTCATCTGGTGGAAAAGCAAGTTGCAAAATGGAACGCAACAAGTGGGTAATGTATTTCCATCATGGCAAGTTTTTGTTTCTACACTTAGAAAGAAATTTTATCCTTTGGGTTATAAAGAGAACGCTTTAATTGAATGACAAGGACTTAAACTAAGAAAGGGACAAACAATGCAAGAATAGGTATATGGATTTTGTAAAATGGCATTAATGTTAACATTCCATTACATACCCAAGAAACTTTTATGAAGTATATAGGAGGTTTACCTGCACATATTCGTAACATTGTATTTATGTTTGGACCTACTAATCTTGATGAGGTTTTTGTTCAAGCAACATGCATTGAGGCAGGGAAAACAAGAGTTGGTGTATCAGGGTAATTATCTTCGAGAAAAGAGTACAAAAGGAAGTGGAATGGAAAGAAGGTAAATTCAGTGGCAAGAAAGCAAGAGAATCCCTCTTCCAATCATTGCAAGAAAGAAGGGCATGATGTGGACCATTGTTGGCAATTGCATCCTAAGAAGAGACCGAAGTGGTTCAAAGAGAGGAAAGTGAGGCAAACAATTGCAACAACAACATGACCAACAGACTTGGGATCGGATTCAGGTGATGAATCTAAAATCTCAGTGGTTGGTTTGATAGGTAAAATGGGTGATGGATTTGATTCCAGAAGTAAATTGTTTCACTTAAGGGTCATAATGAGGCATACTAAGGTTAACACATTGATATATAATGGATCTCAATCTAACTTGATTTCAAAGGAGGTGGTTAAACAATTGGGATTAAACATTCAGATGCATCATAAACCTTAAAATTTGGACATAACAAAGCAATGCACATAACAAAGCAATGCACATTAAAGTTTGCAATTTCATTTAAGTTTGTGGATGAGGTAACATGTGATGTGGTTCCACTCAATGAATGTGGAATGGTCTTAGGCAGACCTTATTTGTATGATTGCAAAGCAATCTTCTACAGGGAACATAATCAATATCACTTAATCAAAGAAGGAAAAGAATATGTTGTACATGCTCATCACTTAAAAGCAAATCAGTCTCTTTAAACAATGGAAGAATTAAGGAAGGCATATCATGCAAGAAACACACCTATAATTGTTCCAAATCAAGTAATTGATCTTAAGCAAGAACATGAGATGATTGTAGAATGGAAGTTCAATCATAATTTGCTTCAAGATAAGCTAATGTCGTGCAAGTAATACAAACATATTAGCTCATTTGCAGTCATATGTATGATGTTATCATTAGTAATGTTGTCAACATGGATGATAATGGCTTCAGTAAGATGTGATAGAGTACAAGTGGATAACAATATGTTGTCAGTTATCATCGTTGTTTTACAGTTGATCTTGATGAGACAAGTGCACAGGACAGAGTTTAAAGACATAGAACAAGTGGGGTGGCCTATTCTGCACTTGATGACTGGTTAGTAACCTTTTGGAGGACCAAAAGGTATTTAGTGGGGAGGTGTGATCTAGAATGGATCCAAGAACCAAAATGGGCCCAGGAAGGCCTAAAACTAAAAGTGCTCAGAATCGCTTCAAAACGGACGTGTGCATAGGCCTCATTGATATGAACCCAACACAACTTGAATAGGCTCAAACGAACATCATATGCGAAAGATATCACGGCCTGTTCATTTTGCTAAACAGACAAAATTTGATGATTGTGCAGTCTGTACAGTCTGTACAGTGATGATGTGGTAGCTGATTGTACATGATGTACGGATGTACAGTGACATGGAAGGTACAATGGCATGATGACTGGGAATATGGTGTTGACAGGTGGACGAATTAATGTATGACATGTGGCAGTTAGTGGACAAGTGTTATGGTGCCACGTGTCCCAATCTTGGGCTGCCACGTGGCACCCCTCCATTGGTCGGTGGTTGAAAAATGGTATGGAATCCTAGGGAGTCGAACTCGTGACCTCCGATCTGGGAAGAAGTGACTTGGCAGGGCTAGGCTACCATCCCGCCATCAGTATTCCTTATAAGCTATAATTTGAAGATTATATTTGAACTTTCATAAAGTTATATCAGGCAAAAAAAAAGGGTTGGGGCTTAGACCCATCCCCAACACACACCATACAATAGATACCATGGGATCATTCTCCTGTGCATTGGTGCTCGTCCTTTCCATCCAGCTCTGGCATGGTCACATGTTGTTACCATATGACCCCCGTGTACTTGTTCGCGCGGATTGTGGGTTAGCGCTCGGTCGACCAAGCTAGCCTGTTGACCAAGGCACATAACCATGGGTGTAACCAAAGGATTAACTCGGGGGGATACAATGGAATGTAGAGCGCGTGGGGCATAAGGGCGCAACCACATGGCCACAACATATGACCAGGGCCAGGAATCCAGGTGGGCCAACGTGCTACCACCAAGCCAGGGCCACATGGAGGGCGCCCATATGACCAGGAGCCCAAGTGAAGGGAGTTGTGCCCTCTATTTTCCAAATTATAGGTTTTTAAACTATATTACAATATTTTTATGGATTTTTTCAGCAGTTTTGAGAGATTTTGGCTAATATTAGGGGATATGGAGCCCTTTTTGAGGCCAGATATTGGGGGGAAGTTGGGATTTTGTTGCCAACTTCAAGCCTATATAAACCAGAGGTTCCTGGCAGCCTAGAGGAGGTTCAGAACATGAAAATTATGAAGAATTGAAAATCCAAAGCCATTTTTATGAAGGGAAGCCATTGAGGAGAGCAACTTTGTGGGCCATTTCTAGGAGCTTTGTTCATTTGTTTTCAGTGCCGTCAATTTTGTCGGGTTCTTGAGATCTAGCATTTAACATATCCATATCATTTTGTAATCCTTTTGGTACTTTTATGATGTATGTTTTGAGATTTAAACATAAATAAGAAAGCCTCACCCACTGAGACAAAGGGTCAGAGACGTAGGCAATATTGCCGAACTCTGTTATCAACTTTGTTTTTTATGTTGTTTCTTTATGCTTATTTCCAGATCTGTATATGTTATTATGGCTTCCATGTTTCATCATTAATTATTCCTCTTTCATCAGTTTCCTAAATGGTTAATGAACTCATGTTTTAAAACTCAACCATATTCATTAAAAGATCTTTTCAGATCAACACCCAACCTCCTAACCCTATTTAGGAGGTGGGGTATGAAAATGATGTTTCTTTTCCTCTAAATCACCTTTCTTAACCACACTTATAAATCCAAAACTAGGCTCATAAGTCAGTTATTCTCATCGAAATATTTCCAATGATTATAATTATGCGCAAATATGATCTCGGGATCAAAATTTATGGCCTCCTAAAGCTTTCAAGTTTTTTCCCACCAAATCCACTTCATACCCACACAACCTCCACATGGGTTTGGATGTCATCCATACCACCTGACGTGGCAGACATGTGTGTGTTGATGTGTCAGGACTCGCGATTGCCTTTGTGGCATACCTTGGACCAATAACCAGTGGGATTATCTCATAGATCAAGAGGCGGACCCTTCACATCCGAGGATCTAGGGATCCAAAATCCCCCAAATAGTTATCACTAAAAATATTTTGGATGTTGGATATCTAGATATCCAAGCCTCCCAAGCTCACCTTGGAACCATGAGGTGGAACCTCTCCATATCCAAGAATCTATACAATCAGACTTCCCAAAGGGTTTTCATGAACATAATTCATTAATATTATATGGTTCAGACACCTGGAGTGACAACTCCCTTCTGAGATTACTTTGGAGCATTAACACAAAACCTTAAACCATCTGGAAATCCAAGCGTCTAGATTTCCTTGCAACTTCTCTTAACGTGAAGGGATACATGACCATATTTGGAATCCCAACCAGGAACCTTGAAACATCTGAATGCCCAACTAACATGACACGAAACTAAGTCTAATGTGACATTCCACCCAACATGACACTACTTGGCACACCACTACACGTGGATGACATACATGATTCTGAGGCCGATGCAACTTGTTGATATGGCACTGGCATGTGGTTGTTGACATGAGAGCATCACTTTGGAAAGGGACAGATCCAAATACTTTTGAATTCCATATTTTACACTTGACATTGATCAGATGACTGAAATCTACTGGCCCTCTGATCCAAAAACTAATATTTAAGGATGTTGGTCAAGGACTTCATGCCCAATAATAGGCCCACTCTCATCTCCTACCAATAGAAAAATGACACCTGTCACTTTGCCACTTGTCAAAACATGTCACCACTGAATTCATTCCCACATGACCCCACTTGAGTTCATAATATTGGAAAGGAAAAATGGGATGGAACCCTTACCCTGGAACCCTACCCATCTGAGCATTCGAGATCCAAGAGTTTCAAAAAGCTACTTCTTAGAAAATTCTAGATCTTTGGATATCCAAATATCCATATATGTGAGATTTGAGACTTCGCCCTCCTCTAGATCCTACCCTCAATGGAAATCATATGATCCATATCCAACAACCCGAGGATCTAATGGTTGTGATTACTCCTCAACACATAAACATATAAGGTTATGAGCCCTCCCCTTGGGTGATCTGCTCCAATTAGGTGATGACACTTGTCTGCTTCCAGTTTAGTAGATCCAATCAACACTTGGCACTGTATGTCATCATGACTTCATCCACATGTTCCCATAGGCTCCCTTTGGTTCATAAAACTTAAAAAGGAAAGTGGGCATAATGTTGTGATGGAACCTTGCTGTATCTGGCATCCCAAGATTTGGGACTTCGGTAAATTTAGTTTAATTAGGAGCCTACATTTCCAGATCTATGGATATCCATCATGCTTCACATCTAGATATATGGACATCTAGAGCCATTCTTCTTGCACTTAACTTCAATAGCTTGAATCTAAGGTTTGGTTTCTCCTCTCAGTTCTGACAACATTCCTAGTCTGATTTCCTACATAGAACCATGGTAACCTCTCCCTCTTCAACCTTACTTGGCCACAATACTAAAAATCACATGGATTTATAGGAAACAAGATTATTAAAATAACATCTAAAGCACACATTGGGATCACAAAACATTTCCTCTCTTACTAATTTCTCAAAGTACCAAATTGACATCCCAGGTTATCTTTAAAGCATGTTCTGAGAGGTTAAATGAATAAGAGGTTTATAACACATAATAAATAGTGAACACGGGGCGTGGAAACACCACCATTTATCGTACATCACAAAATTCCAGAAGATCTTAAATAGTAAGGAAATCAGGGCATGTAGAAAACATTCATGCATTCATTTCTTTTCTCATGGATTGATGTTCCTTAATCCTACAATGTGATCATTTATACATTTTTTTTGTTTCGTGTGGTTCACCGCACTGGAATTAGTGCTAGTTACATCCACAGAATAGAGTCACGACAAACCCTCTGAGTTAATGGGGTTAAATCATTGTCCTGATTCTAGGCCTGAATCGGTGGGGTAAATGAGTGAGGCTCCACAAATCTCAACTATTAGTTGGTCGGGGATTTGACCCCAAGACCTCATTCGAAACAACCACAACACTCAACCACTTGAGCTAACCCACTGGGTTGTGATCATTTATACATTAATCAATAGAGCATAAATAAAACATAGTGGTAATTTTATCTGTCATAAACGGTCATCCAACCAATTGACTGAGGTCAAACTCCTTTCCACCTAACCATAGGATTGGATGCACTAGCTCTCTACATTTTGGCTTCCCTCATGCCAAGCCATGATACAACTAGGGAGACTTTCTCAGGCTTAGAGAAAATTATAACAGTGAAGGTCACTCTCCTTCACACAAACACTGGTTGATAATTCTTACACCCACTATTCCTAGGGCCACCATGCTTAGGGCCTCAACTAGCTCTCTACATTCTAGCTACCCCTGTGCTAGACCATGATACCACTAGAGAGATTATCTGGACCTCTCAGAAAAAAAAAATAGAAAAGTGAAGGCCACTCTCCTTCACACAACCACTATTTTATAAATCTTACACCCACCATGCCCAGGGCCTCCATGAAGTTTTCTCAAGTTCCCTCCCAACACCAAGCTCATGGACCTCTCAGCTTAGGTCAGGTTCTAGTTTCTGAGACCAACCATGCACACAACCTTTCTCTAAAATTACTGCATGTCTTTCTGAAACACATGGGTTCTCCCCTAACTCTTAGTAGTCGCTTCTCCTTCCTCCCCTTGTCTTATTTCCACTATCTTCCCTTAGCACAACACCCATGTACTTCTTCCTTCCTTCCCCCAAAAGTTTCTCGACCTGTCCCTTTCTTCCTTCTGTTAGAAGCAAATCATGGGTCAATCATGGAGGACTGTGATGGATTTCGTGTTGTACTCTGGGTTGAAAATTTTCTACTGTCCAAGCCATTATTCCATGCTTCCATTCATTATGGGTGGTTGGTTGTTCAATTACCAATCTCCCTCCATTAACTAATTTTCTTTGGAATTGTGAAAAAGGGAAAATAGCTTATTATTTCCAAAAATAAATAATTCAACAAATAGGCTTGGGTTCTCTTAGCATATTGAACCCCCTTTTTCAGGCTCCCTCACTCTTTCCTCTAGTGGTATCATGGCCAAGATTTTAATGATTCATCCTTCAGTAAGTTGTTTGGATTTTATTTTACACAATAATACAGTTTACATTTTTCTAGATTACCCTCGCATGGTAACAATACTTATCACTAACTATAATTAATTACAAATTAATCAAGGGATTAAAAATGGGGTATTACATTCCCCCCCCCCGCTTAATTGGAACACCATCCTCAGTTTTCTTATGCACCTTAACAATATTTTCCATGTCTTCATCCTTCAGTTGCTTCAACAGTGCCTTTCCTTCTCAGTCTGGTTCATTTTTAGATTTTGGCATTTCAATAATATGCCTACAACTATTTTCAAACAACATGCATTATTATGCCACTTCAATGCATAAGATTCAATTGTTATTTATAATTCAAGGAAAAACACACTTTTCAACAAAATACTTATCTTGTGTAATCATGGATCTGCATTCATATGGTTTGCGTGGTTATAGTTCAATTCATTGTGTATTTTCTTGGATATTCTCATTGTGCTCATGATCCCAACTATCATGTTATTACATTCAAGTCTCCTCTTCCTTGCAGTCACTCACCTTCTAGGCTCAGGCATCCCTTTCTTTGTTGCACAATCCCTAATGAAATCTGTCTTTCCCAACAAGGATTTCTTGCATAGGAAGAGTATAGAGACTCATAGAGTCTTACAAATGAGGAATCCATCTTTTTTTTTCTCTAACACAACACCACAATATTGTAGGTGATCATGGAATTTCACAGGGTTATCATGTCATAAAAATGGCCTCTTTCCCATGTTATTTAGCTCAACAACCATCATTTGTCCCTTCAAGACAGATCTATCATCTCACCTATATTACATACATACAACAATTGTGAAATATCATTGCATAAATTTCAATCAGGATTTCTTTTCCAATCTACTCCCCACATATTTTCAAACTTCCACTTATCAATTCTCCAGATTTGTTCCATATAGGAACTTTGATTTTTCCACCAGCATGAGATTCCTTTTCATGACAATTTGAATTTTTACATCAACAAGTATCAACCTTCCTTATGGACTTACACTAATGCATCCATATCCAAGACCATTTCTCCCTATTGTTTTTCAATATTCATACAGGCAAACAAATCGTTAGTTTCTCATGCACATTATATTTTCATTGCACATTTTTATTGGGTCACAAGTGATCTTAAAATTGTACATACTAACAATTTTCATCACTCCTGCCTATTAATCATATGAAATAAAAGGAATTAGCACACTGGGATTTCCACAATGTATGCAGTTAACCCAATGTGCCAATTCCCATGGCCACATTTACATACATTGCACCCTTGCATTGATTTCAAGTTACCACATTTCTATGTTAGGTACTTCAGTATCTCACACCATGGTTAAATTTATTAACCTTCATTATTACAACAAGAATGTGTTTTGTTTCTTGAGTTGGTCATGACCTCAAATCAACATACATTACATGAAATTAAAATTTCACATGAATGCATTCAAGATTCCTTTCATTTCTAGTAGCCATGGTATTAGTACTCATGGCTATTTAAATTATTGTATCTACCACTTCCACAACTATTTTGGGATAAAGGAAGGTTTTCCTTCCATAATGGAAAGTCCTATCCCTATCGTTTCTTATACACATGCATCTCCTTAATGCATTTAATATATCTGACACTTATGTGCAGAGTTATTAATTCATTCATGGTTAGTCAATTTAACATGGCATAGTACATATGCATTTATTACAAAGATTTCAATCTACTTTAGTTTGTTTACCATAGGTTCCTTCCTATGTATTAATGTCATACATGCAGTTAATTCACCATCATATATATATATATATATATATATATATATATATATATATATATATATCATTCGATTACAAAGCATGCTTGAAATAAATTCTTACCCAATTCCCTTCATATTACATGTTATATTGGCATGAAAAATGTTATACCTACCTGTCCGCCATCAACCTCTCTAATGTTACCTCATTAGTTGGTTCCCTATGGGGACTCATAGGGTCCCTTGATTACACTTTCAACGACAACCTTCTTTTCCTTGTCCTTTGCACGAGGTGATCCACCATTGGCATTTATCTCCTCAACAACTCCAATCTTTCCTACACACAACAATCATAAGCAATGTTATATCAACTATCATATCAAACCATAAGGTAAGTGTCATGAAACTTTTTAAAATCAACAAGCATTATCATATATATCCTAGCATATTTTCCTCCACTTCTACCACAGTTTCCTTAAAGTGTTTATGAGTGTAAACACCATAGTATTTATGTTGTTTTTTATAGCCATCAACATTCTTATAATTGGAATTATTCACACATACTTTAACATATCATTTTTCTCATCCTATAGAAATACAATAAACAACAAGAGAGGAGTCAAGGGATCTTCCCCTTCCAATTTCCTCTGCTCAATCTAGAATTCTCAGCATGGCTGAGAAAATTCCACAAATTTTCCTACCATTTGTATAACATGGTTGTGATCCATGCTCTTCATTTAGGAATCTACAACAATTCATTTATTTCACAAACCATGTTTTTTTCCTTAAAATCATACAACTTTGTTGAACAACCAGATTTCTTGAATGGGAAAATTGTTTTTCCTTTTCTCCATTTTTGTTTCTGCATTATGTCCCTTTCTGAACCTACCTACTCCATTTCCTCAAGGAGTTTTAGTCAATATCCTCTTGACATTGTCTCACTTAGAGAGTCTTCCTTCCTGGATGCAAACAACACTCTAACATATCAAAGTAAGCTCACAATTTAAGTATGAACTAGTGCATTATGCAAATTAAACAAATAAAATCAGAATTATTGATATTTTAGTATATGCATGTCTTCAACACATGCATATTTTCAAAATCTAATCTAGTATTCTTATACATTTAGGTTTCTTCAGCCCACTTCCTAATTCCTAGAATTCATTAATTTCATGAATCTGTCCTCCTAACACTGTCTTTACACAGTCCCACCACATGGGACTATCTCAACATGCAACTTCCTTGTTGCAATGTTCAACATTACCTGAAATGATGTCACTTTCAAGAGTTAATAAAAACTCTTATTATTTCAGTAATTCATGTTGGAACATTGGGTTCCATTGTAAACCTCACCTTATTAGTTAAGGGAGTTCACCAATTCTTTGGGTTGATGGCTAACTAAAATTGTTTGTTGACCATGTCCACTTTGGATTCCAAATCCACTTTTTGTGGACATGTACAATCGACTCCATATCGTGATTTTTGATTTGGTCTATGACTGGAACCTATTTATAGATGTTGCTTATGGATCAGTCTATCATCATCCAGAGAGATCTCTTTTTGCTCTCATGGAGTGTGATTATGCTTCAGTGCAACAATATCTTTAGACACCACCACTGCTCTCGGATCCTTTGTCCCCCTCTTTTTTTTGTCCCAACATGGTATCAAATTTGTTGGTTTTATGATCTCAGGTTCATAGAGAATGGGAATGGCATTGAGACAGTGGTGAAGTCGTGATATGGAATTTTCCCTGGTTTTGTTGAATATGTGAAATTCGACTCGACTGGCTTGCACGGTGGATACCTCAATCCATCCACTGGTGTCTCTCATCCATTGATGGATTCAACT
>ML827443.1:87918-118615 GCA_009831015.1 Picea engelmannii | reverse complement strand
CCTGAACACATGCATATAGAGTCATCATCAGAGTGAGAAAAATAATGTGTAACAGAATGCCCCCCAAAGTATGAGGCTGAAACTCGTGACAGCCAAAATACTTTGTAAAAAGCGTGTGTGTGTCAGGAACAAGGAGTGCACCAATTGAGAACCTGCAAACAATCAAGCATCTGCATAAAATTATACTATTTCTAAGGTAAGCATTCCCATGCTCAGACTACAAGTGATTTAATTCATGGCCACCAATTATACACCGTGGATCCATGTTGTCAAGATTCTACATAGCCACCATAAATACACTATGGATCTATGTATTAGAAAGCTTAAGTTCAGACACAACCACGAGACATACAAAGTGGATCTGTGTGTCAAATACAAATCATAAATACTTCATCGCAACTTGGACTAAAATGATGAGATACAAGGTCTTCAACCCCTTCGTCTGTAAGTACGAATCTAACCATGTGATTACAGGTGTTGAAGTCGAACATGGTAGAAAACCACTTGATTACCGGTCATTGATGAAAATCGTTAATAAGTGTGAGGGAAATCACCATTGATGTCAATGACTCCCAAGGTACTTTAGTACAATCCAATGAATGTGAATAAATGAGTTGAAGTCAAACACTCGATGAAATATCCCAATTAGGGACCAATGATGTGAATCCACTGTCGAAAGCGAAGAAACCTACCATTGAGGCATGCAAGCTCTAAGGTACTAAATGATTTCTAAGTCTTGTTCCCAGATGACGAGTTGAAGTCAACAGGAAAAGACTCGTCACAGGAGGACCTTGATGTATCCTCCATCAGTGACAAAAAATAAGTAATAGATTTAGTGTAGATCAAAGTATGAAAATGATTTGAAACTGACACAGGGAAGGACAACATGGTAAGAATTAACAATTGCATATGGTCAACTCGAGGGACGGCTTGTTTGGAATTCTCTTGAACATATGAATGACACGACAATAGTCTTGGCAACATTGACTCAAATACGACCCAAGATATGAACCGGCATAAAGTCAGACGAGAGGAAAATGGATTTCCCAACCCATATTCAAAAAGATGAAGGGGGTGTCATGTTTAAGAGCGACTAGTACTGCCACTAACATGGTTACAGAGACATATTTCTTTCCCAAATTTTCCCCCACCATTTCTGGCAAGTACCTCTTTATTTTTACGCAAGCTTGAGGAGGATAACATATGCTTGTTGATGTAAGATCATCCTTCGGATGAGTCCCTCGGAGTATATTTAACAAACCCTAAGAAGGAGTGGTTTGGTCTCAGGTGGGTCTTTCGATGTTTGTTTAACGAGTCCAAAGATAGAAAACTTGAGAATTTTTCATGTTTATAGAGTCTGAAAAACACATTAAAGAGAACTCTCTCAGTTACTTTTTCGTAAAGTAATTCGACAAGACCGAAAAAGTGATAAACTATCGCCCATCAAATGTTTTCTTTAAATACTTTTTCGAGCGTGAGAAGAACAAGGCCGCTCGACAATCTTTTCATTTTTATGGAGTGCAAAAAGAGCTTAGAGGATACTCCATGGGTTTCATTTTTCGTGTTTCCATGACGAGTACGAAAAAATGACAAAAGTATACTCGGTTATGTTTTCATCGATTTTCGAGCACGAGAACGAACAAAGACTAGGCTCAAGGTTTTTCTAAAAAACCCTAAAAAGTGTTGGTATATGTAACAAACAGAAAAGTGAATAAAAATAAAACATCCATACTGCATCGTTCAAGACTTTAGTCTTTCCACCTGCGAAAAATAAAAGACTCATGGGACCATTAGACCTTTAGGTTACGATAAAACTCATTAAAATAATATAAAATTTTATTAAAAAAAGCAAAAAGTTGAATAAATAGGGGTAAAACCTCTTATTGCTATTTCATTTGCATTTCATTCAAAACTTGTCTAGAAACCCTATTTTTACCTCATATTTCGGCTGTCGATTGTGAGAAGCACAGGTTACCATTCAGAAAACGGTCTCCGTCAACACGGTAAGCTCGTCATCCTCTTCTTTTTCAATGGATTAAAATTCATTTATTTTGGTTTAAAAGTAATTTTGGGATGAGTTTTTGGGTCGGTAGGCTCACGCTGAGACCATCGCAGGTGGCTAGTATCAGGACCTGCAGAAATCTATGATTTCCGCAGGTGCCTCATGGCTCACCTGTGGAAACCTTGCATTGTAATAAAATTTCGTCTGCAGCAATCGAAAACCCAAAAAAATACGTATGTGTTTTCCCAAAAAGAATTTCAAAATTAATGTTTTGAAGATGCTAACTTCTTTTCCTCATCTCCATGAAGGTATTTGATTTCCAAAATGTTGGAATGGAGATAACATGAACACGATGATGATGAATTCATGGCCTTGAATGATCCCAACACCGTCAATGCTCTTCGATAGTGCAGATTGTTAAAAACATTTAAAATCCAGGGCATGAGAGCTCGAGTGAGGCTATTAGAATACCTAGTCCACATGTGGGATGTAGACCAACAGGTGTTTCATGTGGGTGTCCATGTTCTTTCCTTGGATATCGAAGACATTTACTTCTTGACAAGGTTATCTTGTCGTGGAGCACATGTGACCTTAACAGGAGGTCGAGGTGGTGGTTTTCTGATGAGCGAATACATTCGTCGATACTGCGAACCTAAGGTTGAGAGGCACAAAGGTAAGGTAGCCATCAGAGGTGTTCAGGATTTAACTCTCCGGACCATTTTTTTTACCATTACATGGATGGCGGGAAGTGCATCTTTGCACATGGCCCTCCAAAGTTATTTTCAGTATGTCGTGGAATGCACAAAACCTCATGTGTTCAATTGGTGCGATGGTCTTCTTCGCAGTATGAAGACACATTTAAACAAGAGAAAGAAAGAGGACCTGAAGCAATTCGAGTATGGATCCATTTTGGTGTTGTTATTTCTAGAAAGAGTCCCTCATTTACACCTACAGGTAGAGTGGGGTATACTAGCACCACGAGATCCACGAATGAAGTAGTGGTGTGATCTCATGGCCCGGCATGTAGTGGGCCCCATTATTAAATACAATGTTGCATTCTTTATCTGGTTAAGGCCACATATATTGATGATAGATGATTACACCTATGTTGGCTTGGACTTTCGAGGTGACCCCGATTTAGTTCTACCTGAGGGTTTTCAGTGGGGGGACCTAGGAAAGAAAAACATTTTGGTTTAATGGTGTTTTTGTGAATTTTTTAGAATATAAGATGTTTTTTCTTCTCTCTATCCAATGACTAATCAAAATTGTTTTGACCATGCCGATGTAGGCCCACATCGGCCTCTGGTAACTTCCCCCATTCATAGGTGAGGGGAAGCAGCGGTAGTAGCAGGATGGGACACTGACGATTATGAAGAAGTCGAGCAGAATTTAGAGGGTTTGACAGCGGACATCCTAGATATATTGATCAATAGATTTCGAGGCGTTATCAGTGTCACACCGTAGGTGTGTCTGGTTCACTCAGCCAATTACTTCACAGAGTAGCATGGGTAGTAGTATGTTACCATTAGCAACATCAGTGATGTTATTTTGTAGAAGTCATGGGCTTCATATTTTGATATTTTGGTCTCTGGACAGAAAACACCTTTTTGTAAAACATTTTATCGTTATATATATACATGAGGCTTCTATCGACTTACTTTTCTTTATATACAACATGTGATGTGTGATTGGATTTATAAATGTCTTAAATGTCTGTCTAACACATAAAATGCATCGATTAACGTATTTAGACATCTAGGAATGTGTTGATACCCAATATACTAAAAATAACATTCCAAGAGGCAAATTCGTAAATATACCCGTAACAAAATAGGGCTTCAGATAGTATAGATGTTACTTAATTGTAGCACTACTAACTGTGAATCAAGTTGTACAACAAGATGACAAATCCCAAGTGAAATAGCATCAGTCAACAATTTGATGACTGAGCTATATTCTGCAATATTATTGGTTGCACGACCAAGGCAGACACCTTACAGACTGATAAGTTCATTTGTAGGTGTGTAGATTGACCAAGAAGAATAAACTAGGTTCTAAGTACTACGACTAGCACCATCAGCGAAGCCAATATAGGGTAGTGAAGACACCGACATCTGGAAACCATGCACAACATAAGGTAAACAATTGGGGGTCGAAACCAAATAACATACAAAAGTAGCACACAAGAGTATGATACAATAAAAATGCAAGCACTCATGCAAAGATGGTTTAAGCATAGCATTTATTCAAGTAAAGCCCATTTCTGGGTTCACTCAAAGGAATTCCATCATAATCCACTAACTCATAAGCTCCCTTCTCTAACACTCGTCTGACGATATAAGGACCTCGCCACATCGCTTCAAATTTTTCGACTCCTAGTAGATCATGATCTTGTTCATAGAGGAGAACAATAATATCGGGGTCAATACCCGACATCTCTTCATAGCTCCAGGCGAAGATGTCACGAAACTCTTGAAAAAGGGACTTATATGTGACAACCTCATCTGTGGAACACGAAGCACCGATGTGAACATTTTCGACAACTCTAGGTTTAATGGATATGTTGAGGGGGATGGTGGGTGAAATATTGCTCAAGTTCCCTTCATATAACACATCATGTGTAGACTTGGGAACAAAAGAGACGAAAAAAACAGTCGATAGAGTCGAGGTCTGTTGGTAACTCTTTAAGGCGTGTTGTTCTAGGAAGAGGATGGAACGATGATGCCCATCATCCCATGGGGTGTCTTCCATGCACATAACCGACATGATCATCTTGTCTGTGGGAAAAATAATATGGAATGGATCAGGAGATGAATCACCAAGAGAGGTAGTGGAGGGGTTTGTCGATTGAATGGCTTGATAAGCGGATTCAACCGGACTTAAAGGCATTTGGTCGCCATAGCTAAGATAATCACCAGGTGCGGGTACTATCCATGGGTTGGAAGATGCGGGGGTTTCACGAATGTAGGTGGAAATCATGTTGATCGAGGCAACCAAAAGAGGTGGAACATCGAGTGGTGGGATCGGGAAAGTACCCATCAGAGTTGAATCTTTTAGTAGACCCACACCGAAATTATCATACCCAGGGGGTGTCTTTGAAATGAAGGGTATGTTTCTAGTACTAACATCAGAGTTAAAAAAGGCCAATTGGTCTAGTGTAACAACTTTTCCCTGGTGTGGAAAACGTATGACACAGAAAAGAGTTACAACTGCACACATGGAATCAATCCAGCTGTGGCCAAGCAAGAGGTTGTAATCAAGAGGTGCATCAAAGACCTCAACTACAATATTGATCGATTTGTCTTCTAACATAACAGGCAACGAGGGGAGGACACTATAGGGTTTAAAGCCAGAGCCATTGAAGGCTTTGAGCATGTTGTGTGATTCAGTTAAGGGAGGAGAGCCAATGGCTTTCCAAAAAGAAACATACATTATGTATGTCAAGGCACCCTCATCAATAACGGTTCTACAAATGTTCTTGTCTGTGACAACAACTTGTATTTGAAATGCAAGTTGAGGGGGTAGCCTTGGAATGTGATCCTCCAGGTCAAAAATTATCAAATTCGTATCCGTAGGGTCAATTCCACCAATACCTTTTAACAATGCCTTCCGCTGAGTAGGAAAACTTTAAAGGACTTTGAGAGCTAACATCGCAGAAGGTTCTTGCGCCATATCTTCTACAATACTGTAGTTCAGAGCAACACGTGCATGAGGGTTGAAGGCAGACTTTTGAACAACGCCCTTTGAGGGAGGGAGAAGAAATGTACCAAGAATCGATTGTTCGAAATGAAGTGGACCGTTGGGAGGTGAAGTTGAGGGAGACTGTTGAACCAACAGAGGTGGTATATCATCAACTTTCTCCTTTGAGGAAGAGTAATCTTTGGCCCTAGTGGTAAGTGTAACGTCATTCTTTTTCGAATCACCTGTGCATATAAGTACATATGAAGTAGTGGAGGGAGAGGGTTGGTCGTGGATGACCACTTGGGCCTGCTAGTGAGAAGGGAAAGGTTGGGACAAAACGACAGGTGTGGGAGGTTTCACAGTCCCTTGAAGGAACTTAGTAACCTCGGCCCGTCTTGGACAATATTTCATGTAGGGATCATCACCACAGATAAGGAAAGGGTATCAGGGTTTGCGCTTATCCTTATCATTGGCAGGTTGAGTTTTGGCTTTCTCAGATTGCAGGTTATTTTTATCCTCCTTATTCTTACCCTTCCATTTCTTAGATTTATTTTTCCCAACAGGGGTAGATTGAATGGAGTTCACCTCAGAGGTTTTGTCGATGGAAGGAGTAGGAGATGGAGCATTTTGAACATTAGAAGCAGTAGACTTTGGATTGGTGGGAGAGGCTTGTGCAAATTGAGGTTGAGCATGGAAAGTGCCATTCACACCATCAGCCGCATGAGAAGCAGCAGGGGTAGTTGAGGTAGTGGTGGTAGAAGGACGAGGTGCATCAAGGAGAAAATCGTAAAGAGTACTTATTTGTGAATAAACGAGGTCAAGGTATTGAGCATGACTGATCGCCTGTTCTTCTGTGACAACTCCACCCATGGAAATGTCATAGGAGATTTTATTCATGAAGGATTTCGTGAACCATTCTGCCAATAACTGATCGGGAAGATCGAGTTTGATCAAACGTCGTCTTCGTCTCCACTCATGAATGTGATCGGAGATATGGGTGGCTTTATTTTGCTTGAAGGAACTTAAAATCTCGGTTCCCATTTCATAACTGAATGGCAACTGGTAGTGGGTGAGAAAATCCATGGCTAGGGTATTGAAGTCGGTGAAGAATCCTTTTGGTAATTCTATATACCACTTTGCAGCCGAACTCGTAAGAGTTCGTTGGAAGAGTCGTAACTGAATGGAATTGTCTATCAAAGAGTTGGACGAACACCAAAGACGAAAAATCATGACATGCTTGTTTGGATCTTCTCTCGGTTTACCATCAAATTTTGGAATATCGGATGGTAGCTTGGTCGATATAACGGGCCAATGGGGAGAATACAGGATGGGGTCATTCAAGTTTCTAGACAAGTCAAGAAGGTCCAAAGTGGCTAAAAAGGGTAACTATCTATTCACATGAGGATATTGGTGACTTTGGGAAGGAAGTCCCGTTGGTATACCAGTAGGACCATAAGCAGTCTGCATGTGAGGTGAAGGTCTTGACAGATTCAGATGTGAGTGTGGAGGAATGTATCCCATAGAGTTGTATTGATTAGGGATGTTCCCTTGAAAAGGGACGCTAGATTGAACATTCAAACCCCAAATTGGATTGGAAGAACCAAGATATTACTAGCCCGAACTAGGGGGTATGAAAGAGATAACTTGAGGTTGTTTCCCCCCAGACAATTGTGGATTTCCCTAGATGATAAGGTTCCAATACTGGGCTAACAATCCTGGAATTTTATGTCCATAAGGTGGAGTAGGACTTCCAAGCTGGGGTTGTCCTCCAAGCGGGGGTTGTGTTCCAATTTGGCTGTGACCTCCAAATTGAGTTTTCCCCCTAATGTTATATTGTCCTCCAACGAGAATCTAAAAAAAAAAAGTGAATGATGGAGTAGAGCTCCCAATAGGATTGGATCCACTCGGGCCAAATCCTCCCAAAAAAGGTGGATAAGACCCTTTGAAGGGGACTTGGGAAGGTGTCAGAATGAAACCAGCAGCAACATTGTATCCAGGAGGGGTAAATATTCCAGAAACTCTGGATGAAAGTTGGGTAGGAATGGGTATGGAAGTATTTAAAGCATGGTACCCATGATGAAGAGATGGGACAGGTCTAGATGAAAGTGGTGTATCGATGGGAGCTTGGGTAACCATCGTATTCCCAATGGGAATAGTCGTAGTGTTTGGGACCATTATATAATGGGTCATTTGAAGAGGGAGGGTTGAGACTAGCGGACGGTGTCTCTGAACCAACGAAGAAAAAACAAGTTGTACTGTTAAAGTGATCTAAAGGTATCATAAATGTAACATATGTCTTGGGTGGTTCAAAGACGAAAAGTATATCAACATCTACCTCCGAGTTGGGAGGGTTCCGCCTAGAAGTTGGATTTCAAAATATGTTGGTGGTCCAAAAGGGATCCTTGTTTTTAGGGCCAGTAAGAAGTCTGGTTGGTATTCCATAAGTGTCAACAACAAGTTCTCCAGATGAATTTAGTCGGAGAATACGTCTCTCGTATCCAAGAGGTATTCAAAAAACGTCTAGAGAATCAGAAACAATTTGATAATTATCTAGAGAATCAGTTCTTTTTGCTTGAGATGGTATATTGTCCTGGACCTCACTCTGTTGAGGACAACACTTCAATGGGTTAGGAAGCAAGGGTCGAAAACTTCTGGATCTTTCAGAGGTAGTCCTTGCATGCTATGCAAACGACGTGGAGGGTCAATGTTGGCTGAACCAAAAATTTTATAGAAAAAATCTATGGCCAACTATGAAAACAAACAACACTTGCTAATAAAATCTAGGAATCAGACCAGGAAAACAAAACATTCTTATTTCAAAGTCACTAGTTGGTGATGAAATCCAACGTCATGAATTCGAGACAAGAAGGGGTTAGGACAAAGCAGGTGGAAAAGTTACGTTGACAACTTGCTTAACGGACTTACACCTTGGTGCAAGCTCCCACACATAATCATGGGTATACCCTCCAAGGAGCCCGAGTGAATCTGGCCAACGTTAGTTCCAGGTACCGTGAAGACTTTCCCCTCCACAGTCACCTCATGTAAGACCCTAAAAAGATAGACAACTAAGGCTACCAAGAACAATAGTGATTCTTGGGAAAACAGTCGATAGTCCAATCCACGCACAAAGGCAAGGTATCTAGCCCGAAATCAACCTGAGAGGATTCCACTCATCATTGTGGGTATACCTTCAAGAGACCCCCATAATACGCGCAATCTCTACACTAATATCAACAAAGTAGGGTGAGTAACTCTGTCAATCTCAATGCGACCTCGGGTTTGACCCTTCTGTGAGAAGGGCTTCCCAGGAAAAAATGTTGCAAATGGAATTAAACACTCCCTATCACAAGATGTTATTGTGTGTTTTGTACTTTAGAGAGTGTGTCTCACAGCCTATTCCAAAGCTCTAGCCTAGCTAATGTTGGTGTAAAAGAGCCCTAGAAAACAAAAGTTACTAATTGATTTTTAGATTTGACAATGTTTTTTAAGAGTTGTTGTTACTCAAGAGGGAGACATGAATGAAACCAATGTTGTGTAGGACCTTGACCTAATAATATGAAAATAACAATGAATGATGCAATTTTTCGTTCAATGAACTCTATTTACAACAGGGAGAAGGTATTTCTGGAATGATGTAAGCTATGAAATATACTTTCTTTTTCTTAAATGGACATGAATGAAAACAACCAAAAGACAATGCAGTTTCTCAATGTTCTCTTCTTTTGGATGAAAATAAATTTTATTTATATATGATTACTTGAAAGAGTAAGTGACTTTAAATTATTTCTTCATAAAACCGGATTGGGGGCATGACGAAGAAAGGACAAGTAATGGAAGAAAAAGTATACACTCAACAAGCACCCAATTCAAACTTTCAATGGAGATAAAAGTAAAAAATGACAAGAAAATGTTCCTTCAAATGTAAATGAAAAATGACTTCCCAATCATCAAGCAATCCAGAATATGTAATCAATCCAAAACTTCAAATCCAATCAAAGACTTTTAATAGAACAAGCACTCAAATACTAGCTCAGAGATTATACCCTTGTCGATAAAAATAAAAAACAAATGACTAAAAAGAATAAAAAGAGGTGTTCGATCTCCGAAATCACCCAACAACAAGTTAAATTTCCAAAAAACTGTCTGGCTGACATCAAAAGTCCCTCCCAGCTGATCAAAACAAAACTGGGATTAACTGAAGATAAAAAACCAACTCAAAGAATTTCATAGGCGTCGTTGTAGCTTAATAGCACATTACAGTGCGGAAATCAAGAGTTTCCATAGGCCAGAAAAAAATAGGGTGCGGAAAGTCTGAACTGAAGAAAATAGCTAGGGCACAGAAATTGAAGGTTTCCATAGGTTATGTATAGGGTGTAGTGCGTAAGTGTCTGTAAATCAAGAAATTTTGAGAAGAGGGTAAAGTATCTAAGTGGAAATTCAAATCCATGGAGTCTGAGTGGATCTCCCACAGACTCATAGATTGATTTCAAGTAAAAAGGATAGGTTAAAATAAAATGGCCAACAAAAAACACAATCAAGTTGTATCCCAAGTGGAGTTGCCAATTTTGTTATTGAATAAATCGGTGAATGCAGACATAAACTAATCTCCCTAGATCCATCTGGATCTAGAAAAAAACAAGACAGGACATGATGCTTTCCCGAAGTTACTACCATTGAATTTACTACCAAAGAAGGAATAGATGACATACCTTTAGATATTGCTTCATTATATCTATGTTGTCCCTGCTTCGCTCCGATGCTCTTGTGAGATCAGATCTGCAATGACACAAACCAACAAAAGTGAAAGTAACAATTGTAGATTCAATGGAGACCTAAACATGTGATCAAGGAGTCATGTAATAAAACACTAATGATTTTATGGGAAAGAAACATGTCACCGTATCATATTAAGTAAAAGTAGAAGATATAACCAAATTTCCTTGATGTCGCAAGTTCCCTTTCGGTGGTCCTTTGTTCCAACATACACATACACTTGCTCTGAATTTGTATGAAGATGGTCCATAAAAGATTTATGGACAAATGGAGGCCTCAAGCATCAATTGTAATAGGATCCTTCTCACAGTCTTCAACATATTCTTTCAGAAATTCTTTGCTCAATCTTGCTTCAACTTTTCCATGAGAAATCCATTATTATATAGGAGAAGATGAAGTGGTTACAAGGATGAGAATGATCCCTCCAAATCAAAGAAGCCAGTAGGATCACAACCATACAGATGACACCTCACATTCAAGAAGATTCCCCTTCTAGAAACTTTGTGAAAATTCTTTCTTTCCTTAACTTCAAATGCCACCGCACCTTGCCTATATATCAGCATGCAGAAACCCCACAATCCAGGCATAGAGCAACCTCTGGAAATCAAGGATTTTTGCACTGTGTACCACTGTCTGCCTGTGACGTCATTCTAAAAATATGCCTTGTAGGGGAAGAACTTAGTCATTTTTCTCATGTAAAAGATTGTTTTGAGATCTTGAACACATTCCTGTAGAGTCATCATCAGAGTGACCAAAATAATGTGCAACAACATTCTTATCTTTTATTGCTAGAATATCGGTTTCTCATCTTGAGTTTAACTAGTCATTTGCTAGTCTTTTCTCTTGTACTTTCTACTTGATCTCTAGCATTTATTGAGTAGCTTATAAGATATTTTAATTGAAGATATATATTGTTATCTACTTCTATAAAATAGGGACATAAATCTTAAATTGTTGATCCAGCTAACATATATTATTGCAAAGTGTTTTCTGTTGTGTCTCGGGCAGGTATAATCATCCGAAGAATTGCTATACCCGTGGGGAAACAATTACTTGACTTGCAAGGAATCTCTCCCTACCTTTTATTCCACATAGACTTGACCTCTATGGGATTCATTTCTACTTCCCTCCATCTCCATCTCAATCACCCTAGGGTCACCGGGATCACCTCCCTAGAGTGACCTAGTCACCCTTGAAGTGTGGGACCTACATCGAGGTGACATTGGGTGTAGGATTCCCAAGTTGTAGCACTTGTTTCATGGTTGGGTCAAAATTTTTCTAACCCACAATTTGCGCTATACCTTTCTGGCATCGTTTTTGGGGAGTATTTTGAATCCTCTTCGTACCCTAACAACACTTTGGTAAGCTATCCCAAAGAATTTCCCTTAGCTTACCTGGCGACTCCACCCAAGGGATGTTCCCTTTCCACCTTTCTTGATGAGTTCATTTTCAAACTCATCTGGCGGCTACACCTTCCCAAAACCCATATTTCCCAAAACCTTTTCCCCCTGGGAGGTTCAAGCCTTCTAAGGTTTACCAAAGACAGCCTCCTCTCAAGTCTCTTATTGCTAAAACCCTTTTCCATAAATCCCTTCCCCTTTCTCTAATGGATCGCCCTTGGGAAAGAGACCTCTACAAACCCCTTAACATGGCCAATATCCAAGGTTACCCTAACCAGATGCCAACAAATGTCAATAAGTGGTTTCCAAAGTTCGCAGAAAATAATGTGATAACTATCGAAAACCACATTTATGTCATGGGCCGGGATATGGACAATCCAGGTATTGATCACGAAGATGTGGCCATGAGACCATTTGCTTCATCATTGACTAAAGAATCTCTTGTTTGGTTCAGAGGACTCCCTGATAATCATATCATGACCTATGATTCTTTTTCCACCTTTTTTGAAATCAGATGGTCAAGAAAAGAAAATGGTGGGACACTTGGAACTCAATTAAATCAAATAAAGAAAAAGGAGAATGAAACGGTAAATGAATTCATTTCAATATTTGACAGGTTGTATAATCAAATTCCAACAAATTACCATCCTACAACATCATCAGTTCGTCTCCTTTACATGAATGCCTTTCAAGGGAAGTTCTGATACATTCTTAAAGATAAAAATACCATGTCATTGGAAAAATCTAAATAATTCAGTATTGACATTGAAGAGAATCTCCTTGATTCAAATATAGAACCTTTTCAGTACCCTCACAGCAAGATAGAATCAAGGATGAAGGTTTCCAACAATAGTGTTCCTGATCTGATTTCTCTCTTGATTCAGAAGATAGACTAAATGAATACTTAGTTTGATCAGGTCAAGAATCAACTTATGAACCATATGACTATAGTGGAAAGAAATAAATCTGCTCCCAGACCTCAGTTTGCTAGACACCAGAGAGATGCCACCGGTTGCAAACCAAGACCTCAACAAGAGGCAAAGGCCCTGGATACTTTGAAACCTATTGGAACAATTGATATAGAATCTTGGTGTCTCCCATGCCAAGAACCCCATAGGGAATATGAATAACCCCGTCAAGATGAAGATTATCCTGATGATATAAGCTTCATTATTTGCAATCTCAACAATCAACAAGTTACTCAAGAACATATCAATGAATACAGAAGAATAGGAGAAAGAGAGGGGGACAATTCGGTCCCTAAATAAACTAACAAATGATCATAAGAAGGAATTAAGAAGGAGGGAAATTCTAACCTACAGAAGAAAAAATGCTTTATCCCTTACATCACAGCCTGATACTCCTCTTCCACCAACAGAAAATGTGGCTCCACCACCTCCACTGCTAGTATGTGAGTTGCTTCCTAAGCCAACTCTTGCAGATGACATTCAATTGAATATAGATGTTGCAAACATGTTTGGAAAATTGAATATGATGGTCCCATTGATAGATATGTGTAAGATCCCTTCTGTGAAAAGGGAAATTTTGAGGATATTACAAGTGTCGGGTGAGAAGGAGGATCCTCCCATCATCTTAAACACTAAGTATCTTGATTGGAAAAAAGAAAAGAAACCTCCCTTCTATCTCTCATTAGGCATGAATGGCCTCTGCTTGAACAATTGCATGATTGATTCAGGGGCCTTAGCAAATGTCATATCTTTGAAGGTAATGAAACATCTTGGTTTGAAGACAACCTGACCTTATGGAAATGTTTATGGTATTTATTCGAGAAGAGTTAAGGTCTTGAGGGTATGTGAATACATTGAGGTATTTTTGATAGATTTTCCACATATCAGCATCCTCATGGACATATTGGTGATCGATGTCCCTAATGCCTGGGGATGCTCTTGTCAAGGACCTAGTCCTTGGAGGTTTATTTAGCATGAACCTTACACATGCATATATTCCCATGGGCAACAACACATATGAGATCTTACATAACAGGGAAAAGAAAGATAGACATGTGATGAATTTGAGAGGCCCCAACTATGTTAGTGAAAACTACCATGATATGCCTCCACAGATTATTGAGTATGATCAATCTGAGTTATCCTTCATGAAGGAAGATGAAGCATAGATGTTTCTCCCATGGATAGATAATAGTACCATAGGAAGGAGCTGGAATCTATTCATATTATAAAAAAGGAAGATGAGAAACATGAAGAAATCACCAAAGATACAGTCCACACAGAGCCTCCATACGATGAGAATACACCTTGCATCGATTTAAATTAAGGAAGTCTTATGCTCATGTGGGACAAAACAAAGGGAAAGCCCAGATATGACCAAGAAGATAACAATTCATGGCTTGTCCCTTACGTCATCAGGAACAAGTCTTACAAGGAAAGGTATTATCTAATAACATTAGACATGAGAAAGATACCATTACCAGTAGATGGGCCTCTTCTCCAATATCACATCCAGGTCACATGACTTCTTCAAGGCCCATGCCCCAGGTAAGTAGGTAAGTAATTTTTATTCCTTGCATTTTCATCTTGATTTCTCATATTAGTTTAGATGCATTTCATTTTCATTTTACTCTACTTGCATATTGATTTCATGCTTAGTTTAGAATTTTTTGAAAAAATGTCAACATTTTCATTTTCTAGCTTAGTTGGATTGGATTATGATCATATGAGAACAAGGATGAGTAGGCCATCCTACACTTGATAGTTTGATGTTTCCTTGGAGGCATAGGTCTACTAGGAGATGTTGCGATTCTCATGCAATCTACGACGAACACATGTCCCCAAGTAGTAGCCATATTTTATCCCCATTTTGTGGATAACTAAGGAGATGATGTCTCGAGGCCCTCAAGTTGTAGATATGGAGTGTTGAGAGACTACATGACCAGCAATACCCTTTGAACAAATGGAAAACCCACTCACCACCACATATGGTCACAATATTTCAAATGGCATCCACCACACCAGTTGGCTTCTGAAAGGTAATGGGCCTTGCTCCATAAGGTACAAGTCAGTATTATGGTGAGAATAATTTTAATATTTAAGCCATTTGATTATTTTGTATCTTAGATTTATCTAGATTTCATGATATGTTCTTGGACATTATGTCATTTTCCATCCACCTTGGTGGTTGGCATTGTACCATAGTAAGTGGTTTTCCTTGGGGATGGTTTTGCTAATGGGAACTCCCTTAATGATCCATCGTACCGTTCCCAACCATACTTACCACTTTCCATCATTGTTCCCCTCCATTTCCTTATCTCTTGGGATTTTAGGGTGTATTGACCCAAGAAGGGGTTGTCCCTCATTCTATGGGAAGAAGGGGCTAAAGGCCCAGAGGGTTTGATGTTGGGTAAAAGATAAAATCCTTATATAAAACTTCCAGATTCTTCACCCAGGGATCACCGAAGAAAGAAATGAAACACTTATATTTGAATAAAGGGGATCAACAATATAATAAAGAAATGCTTGAAAGAGTACTTGAAGGATAGGAGGTCTCATCACGAGCCGACCTATCACGTCCATGGATATCTAGTGGTATGACATTGTTATCATCTGGTCACCAAACCATGGAAATGGCTCTCAGTTGCATGACTAAGAGAAAGGGGGTATCATCACAAGCCAACCTTCACATTTCCATTAGGTGTTTGTGGGTGAAATTACCACCACTTGGTCACCACGCCAGGGCAGTGACCTTCAATCTCTCCTTATGCTATTATGAAAGAAAATATAAATAAATAAAGATAAAAGGAAATTTATGGGCTTGGAAAAAGTGCATTGCGGACAAAGGTACCACACACCCTCTACAAAGGCACCCATGAATGAGACACTACAACCTCTTATATGTCATGATCCCTATTCCCATCGAGCCATGACCCATACCACTTCATCCACTTTACATGGATTAGAGAGGGATCTCTTGGAATCTCTCCTTGACCTAGGGAAATATCTACCCAATAGGACACCTCGTCAACCCTCCAATATTCAAGCTTGACAAGTCACATAGTGTCTTTGAGATGTTAATTATTTGATATAGTGATCTTTGATGCACATGCTTAGATGTATTATTTATTGATTGGATTCACTTTTCATGATATTATGACTAGAGATCCTTGGAGGGCATGCTCATTTGTCTTTGTAGGACCTAGTTGGTGGATAGTTTTGGGAGAACAAGCCAAGCTTGGGCTTCCATGGGGATGTAAACCCACAAGTTGGATGCCATGGGACCGCATGCCAAATGAGAGATATCAGACTTGGACAACCTTGATGATGACTTAGACAACCTATCTCACCCCTTACTTGCCAAATGATTTTCCCAAGAAGGAAAAAATGTTCCACTTTTGAGCATGACGTCATGATATTTGGGGTTGGGGCATGGTGGTCAGGTGCCACTCTTTGAAAAATGGATGTTTTGAGGAGAAGAGGGTCTTCACCATGATATGAATGCCTAGACACTTTACACATGGCCTTTGGAGGCCCATCCATTCTTCTCCAACAACAATGACTTCCTCAAAGTGGCAAAACGTTCCCTAAAAGGGTGACATCCTCCTAAATTAGGGTTTTATTTGTGCAAAAAGTGAAAATTTAAGTGAATTGTTTAATATTAATTTGTTAAGGGGGCAATATTAGGGTTGTTGACCCCTAATCTTGTGTTTTAATCCTTAATTTATGGACAAACTATGTTAGCTACTTTTAGTATAAATAGATATCATAAATATCATTTTAAATATAACTCTCCCTCTTGTGAGAGGACTTGGTCTAAAATTTTTGACCCTCTTGGCTCTTTTATCTCTTTTTCACTTGTGTAACACTATACTTATGAATGGTTGATGGAAGAAGTGATGCACTAGCTTTGGAAGGCTATTCTATTGCTATTGTGGTGGATTATCTTGGCATGTTTCCTTGAATTGGTATGGTTTTTACTTTCTTGCTATAATTTGTTTCAAGTCAAGGTTATTGTGATAGGAACTAGGTGGGAATTATAAGGGCATACACCCCCACCTTAGTCTTCATCACTTTATGCTTCAAATTATTGCTTTAACAAGGGTTTGCTAAGAGAAGTATAAGGGCATACACCCTCTTAGCTTAAACCATAACCTAGAGAAACTTTCCTTGAGAAGTAAAAGGACTTACACCCCCAAGGAGGTATCTTCTCTAAGATATTTGTTTATTTGATTCCATTAACCCAATAGTAAAGGCACTAGTCATATTTTTTTACATTGGAGATATAAAATCATTTCCTTGGGAAACACAATTTTTGGTCTTTTGAAAGGTTTCTTGCTTGAAGTTGGTTTGCCTAAGTGAGAGGACTCTTCCCCCACTAGGGCATCCCCTATCTCCCGCTAATTATTGTTGTTTTTATGAAATTACATATTCATCCATTAGGGATGTAGAAACCCTAACTGATTTTCTTTAATAACTCTCTTATCAACCATTGGATTTTGCTCAAAGTTTGCACACTTACTCTCCTTGGCCTAGCGCACTTTTTGGAAAAGTTTGAGGGGATTTCAATGGATGATTTTATTTTTGTAATTCATTGAATGTTACAGCCATAAGGCTGATATAAGTTTCTGCAAACAAGTGTTTACAACAGCCTTATCATTTATTGCTAAAATATTGGTTTCTCATCTTGAGTTTAACTAGTCATTTACTAGTCTTTTCTCTTGTACTTTCTACTTGATCTCTAGCATTTATTGAGAAGATTATAAGATATTTTACTTGATGATATATACTGTTATATAATTATACAAAATAGGGACAAAAATATTAACTTGTTGATCCAACTAACATATATTACTGCAAAGTGTATTCTCTTGTGTCTCGAGTAGGTACAATCATCCAGAGAAGTATTATACATGTGGGGCAGCAAGTACTTGACTTGCAAGGAATATCTCCCTACCTTTTATTCTACATAGACTTGAAATCTAGGGGATTCACTTCCACTTCCCTCCATCTCCATTTCAATCCCCCTAGGGTCACCGAGATTTCCTTCCTAGAGTGACCTAATAACCCTTGAAGTGTGAGACCTACATCGAAGTAACATTGGGTGTAGGATTCCCAAGTTGTAGTACTTTTTTCGTGGTTCATTAGAGATTTTTCCAACTTACAACTTGTGCTATAACACTAAAAATGCAACAATTTTGGACACATAGTGAAGAATTGTATATTGACTATTCCACCCAGGGAACCAAAGCAAAACATTAATAGTCATATATCAGAACCATGAGAGATATGGAAAAGAAAGAAGAATCAATGCTCACTTTCTCTACAAGTCCAACAAAGAAAAGTTGATTGGTATGTTGATAGTGGTTGTTCAAAGCATATGACAAGTGACAAGAACAAGTTTCTAACTTTGAATAAAGAAGGAGATGGATCAGTTTCATTCGACAATAGTCATTCAACTAAAATTATAGGTAGAGGCACAATTAAGTGTGGAAGCAAAAATTCCATGGCATAAAATGTTCTACTGATCGAAGATATTAAACAAAATATGTTGAGTATAAGTCAAATGTGAAATCATGGACACAAACTTCAATTCGACTCAGAGAAATGTGAAATTAGGAAAGAAGGATCAGGCAATTTAGTGGTGACAACGATAAGGACTCCAAACAACATATATGTTTTGAATGAAATTGGAAAAGAAAGTTGTTGCTTGGGAAAGAAAAATGAAACTTGGCTCTAGCATAGAAGAATGGGTCATATGAACTTTGAAATCTTGTCAAAATCAATAGAAAAGAAGTAGTAAAAGAAATGCCTGAAATTTCAAAGCCAACTCATACTCTATGTAAGCATTGTTTACAGGGAAAACAAACTAGGACCAAGTTCAAATCAAAGCAATACTCAACAACAAAACCATTGGATATTTTACATACTGATATATGTGGACCAACGAGAACAAAGGGATTAAATGGTGAACAATAATTCATGCTACTAATTGATGACTACACAAGAATGAATGCAATTTGATTTCTCAAGAAGAAGTCAGAGGCATTCAAACACTTCAAGATATAGAAAGAGATGGTTGAAACAAAGATATACTTGACATTAAAATGTTTGAGATCATACAACGGTGGAGAGTTTACATCGAAATAATTCATGTATTTTTGTGGCGAACATGGAATAAAAAGGAAATTCTCAGTAACGAGGACACCTCAGCAAAATAGAGTAGTTTAAAGAAAGAACAGGACAGTACATGAAATGGCTAGAACCATGTTGAAAGATTCCAAGTTGGGAGACATATTTTGGGGACAAACAATGCATACAACATTTCATATCATGAACATAGGAATCCTCAGAAGTAATATTGATAAGACTCCCTACAATCTATGGAAAGGAAGATCGACAAATGTGAAGCATTTTAGAGTATTTGGAAGCAAGTGCTATATCAAAAGAGAAGATGACAAGATTGGAAAATTTGACTCCTGAGTTAACAAAGGCATATTTGTTGAGTACTTAAGCAAGAGAAAGGCATATTGATGTTTCAATCTAAGACTGAACAAAATAGTGGAAAGCGTCAATGCATAGATTGACGAGACAAGTGTATGAAAGCCCAAAGAAGAAAGTAAAGAATCAGAAGAGAAAGAAGGAGAAGAGGATTTGAAAGAAGAATTAGAAGCAAAAGCAGAAGAAGAAGAAGAGCAAGAGGAAGAATACCAACAAAATATTCACATATCTCCCAAAACTCCTAGTTGACAAGTACAAAAAAATCATCCACCAGAATAGACCATTGGGAATAAATATGCAGGAGTTGAAACCTGAAGAAAATTATGCTCACCAGAACAAAGAAATCTAGCACTGTTGTCCCCAGTTGAACCCAACAATTTTGAAGAAGCCATCACTAATGAACACTGAATCAAAGCTATAGAATAATAATTGGATCAGATAGAGAAGAATGAAATATGGGAACTTGTTCTAAGGCCTAATATTAAGAACATGATTGGAAAAAAATGGGTATTCAGAATCAAGTTGAACGAGGATGGACAGGTAACCAGGAATAAAGCAAGGTTACTATGCAATGGATATGCTCAGGTTGAAGGAATAGTTTTTGAATAAACTTTTCCCCATTTTCCATAATGGAAGTAGTCAGAATGATCTTGACTTATGCATGTTCTAAGAAAATAAAATTATATCATATTGATGTAAAATTAGCCTTCCTAAATGAAGAACTAGAAGAAGAAGTCTAGATCAAATAGCCAGAAGGTTTTCTACTGTCAGAAAAGGAAGATTATGTTTGCAGATTAAAGAAGGCATTGTATGGACTCAAACAAGTCCCCATAGCATGGTATTCAAGATTGGACAGGTATCTACAATAGTGATCTAGATGGATATCGATGGCCACCACCTATTCCACTGGATCAAAGAAAAGTTTTACATTTTGGCAGTTTTTTACAGTTTTTCGAGTCCCAAACTTCTGAGGCCGTTTTGAGGCTCTAAATGATGTTTTTTTTGGACTTTTGGGGGGACATGGGTTGTCTATGGAATGCCTTGACTGCTGATGAAATTGATACTTCTCAGATAGATCTTTTTGACGAGGTATCAAATGCCCCAAACATATATCGTATGCAAAAGTTACACCCCCAGAAAGTTGATGTATCAACTACCCCCATCGGGACCTGTAAACCTTTTGGCATTTCATCTTTCGGGGTAACGGTTTTGGATTTTATTTATGTTAAAAAGGTCTTTGGAGCCTCATTTTAAACATCATCATCTTATTGCGAATGAGTGTAGTCGTCACATCTCTTCTTAGAGATAAGATGCCACCATTCTAGCGAGTTCATTCACTCTATATTTTTACATTTTTGTACATGTCGCTCATTAATAGAAATTGTGTATTACTGTATATCTATGTCTCTTGTTATATATATGATATATATCTATTATATTATTGTCTCTCTTTCAATATCTCTGTATGTTTATTTGTTATATCTCCACTCTCATTTCATTCTAAAAAAATAACTTGGATAAGTGGTATCAGAGCAGGCTRCTCTTGGTCATTTTTTTTCAGTGCATGTCCCCAATGAGGTCCGAGTATATAAATTTGGGTCTCAAGCTTGTCTCTCTTGAGGAAAATCACTCTCGCATGCCCAAGAAATKCTCCATGGCAKAAKAAAAGAGAAACGACAGAGTAGAAGATTCTATTAATATGTTGCTCGAGCAAGCTCTCACATGACAGAGGAACAAAATGATGGAGAAGTTTTTCCCAATCCTTAGACGCCCATCGGTAATASAAGAGGCRTCTTCATCAAGMAACCACTTTGGAGGCACCTCTCCTTTCAAGGTATAAGTCAATTTTTGTATTCCTGTATTTGAAGGTATGATAGATGTGGATTCTCTAAAAAAATGGTTAAACATGTTGGAAGGTTATTTCTCTGTGTATARTTTTTCCAACAGAGAAAAKATCACCTTCATGCTCCTTAAGTCTCTCCCTTGTGTCAAACATTAGTGGKAAACTTACTATGATAAAAATTCCACAAAGGAGTCTGGAATGTTTGAGGCCGAACCCACTTGGGAATTTTTCATAGATGTCGTCAAGGAACAATATTACCTTGTTGGAAACTATGAAGAACAATACATGAGGTGGACCAAACTGCGTCAAGAGAGGGGCCAGTAAGTGCTAGAGTTCACCAATACCTTCCATACCTTTTGCACCAAGCTAGGTATCAAATATTCTAAACGACATTTGGTTTTGAAATACCGTGGGGATCTACATAGGTACATCCAAACCAAAATGGAGTTTTTGGACATCTCATCGTTGGGAGTTTCTTATCGATATGTTGTTAAAATCGAGCAAACATTTAAGCACCAGAACAAACATGAGTTTGGGTTTGTAAATCCACAACAACCAAAGTATGGTAAAGATGGCCCTAACAACCTTTCCTCTAGAAAACCAGTCTAAGCCACAAGAAAAGAAGGGTAATAGAAAGATGAAGAAGTACACTAGAAAGTGTTGTGATTTCCACAAAATCCCCTGGCACAACACTGATGAATGTTGCTCAAAATAATCATTGGTGGAAGAGATCAAAGAAAAAGAGTCGAACCCTGATTTAGAATCTGATTCAAAAAATAATGGAAAAAGACAGATCATCGATGCAGACCTCATTACCACTATCACAACCACAACGATCCAACCATAAGAACCAACAGATCCTGAAGAGGGGGACCGCCTCTTCCATTCACATATGTGGGTAAAGGGGACCTTGTTGCATTTCATTTTTTATAGAGGAAGCCAAAATAACCTCATCTCAACAGAGGTCGTCAAACAATTGGGATTTCCAACAACATCACACCCACAACCATACAACATCAGGTGGCTTTGTCAGGGATGAGATTTGTGTCAGCCAACAATGTCGCTTGTCCTATGGCATCAAGCCCTTCAAGTATGATGTATTGCATGATGTTTCCTCATTAGATGTCTATGATGTTCTTTTGGGCCAACCATATATGTGGAAGTGTCATGTTGTTTATGAGTCTTGACCCTGTAGTATCATTGTTACTCTGGGGGATCACCTCTATAGGATACCAAAGGTAGTTCTGACTACTGTTTCGACAAAACAATGCAACAAAGTCGTAACTCATACAACTAAGTTTATCTTCTTCACGATTCAGGAAGAAGGTGAACAAAATGACACTTTGACCACTATGACCTCGATCCAAACCCCTTCTATCCAACAGAACCATGTCGACAAGATTGAAGAAAGAATAAATATTCCTTATGAACACCATCATCTCATGCAATCAGACTGGTTAAAAAGTTCCAAGCCCTCCAACATCAGTTTCACAACAACATTCCACAAACCAAGCAACACAACTTCTCCAGCAAGGCAAGCAACTCACCAAGGTTCAGATTCAACAAACACTTCCCCATCTCCCATGGGAACTCAACATAATGGAGAACATTTCTTCCTAAGGACAGAGGATTGATCCAGATAGATATCGGTGACCACCCACCTATTCCACTGGTTCAAAGAACAATTTTCCATTTTGGCAGTTGTTTACAGTTGTTCGAGCCCCAAACTTCTGGGGTCGCTTTGAGGCCATAAACAACATTTTTTTGGACTTTTTGGGGGGCGGGGATTTTTTAAAACACACCTTGACCCCCATCTAAAGTCATAATTCTCATTTATAATTTTCTGATGAGGTATCGAATGCTCCAAATGGAGATCATATGAAAAAGTTACACCGTCGAGAAGTTTACGTATCAACTACCACCATTGGGGCTCACAAACCTTTGGACATTTCATCTTTTGGGGTTAGGGTTTTGGATTTTATTTATGTTAAAAAGGCCTTTGGAGCCTCATTGTAAACATCATCATCTTGTGAATGAGCGTAGCCATCACATCTCTTCTCAGAGATAAGTTTCCACCATTCTAGCGAGTCCATTCACTCAGTATTTTTACAGTTCTGTACATTTTGTTCATTAATAGAAATTGTGCATTATTGTATATTTGTGCATCTTGTTATATATATGATATATCTTTGTTATATTGTTGGCTCTCTTGCAATATCTATGTATATTTATTTGTTATATCTCCACTCTCATTTTGTTCTAAAAAAATAATCTGGATCAAATAGCAAGGGTTTAGGAAAGGAAATGCAGAAAACAATCTATACATAAAGGTAAATCAATATAGTATATTAATAATTGAAGTTTATGTTGATGACATTATTTTTGGAAGTCATGATGACAGGATGAGTCAGATATTTGCTAAAGACATGCAAAACGAATTTGAAATGTCATTACTTGGTGAGTTGTCTTTCTTTTTGGGACTCTGCATATGTCAGCAAGATAAAGGTATTTTCATCTCCCAGACCAAGTATATAAAAGAAATTCTAAAGAATTTTGGAATGGCATATTGCAAGCCCATAAATACTCCCATGCAGACTAGCTGCAAATTGAGCAAAGATGATAAATCTAAGGATGCAGATCATAGACTCTATAGATCGAGTATTTGCAGTTTACTCTATGTGGCAACATCGATACAGGATGTGATGCAAGAAGTCGAATAGGTTGCAATATTTCAATAAACACCAAAGGAAACACATGTTATGGTAGTAAAGAGAATATTCATATATCTCAAAGCAACATAAGACTATAGATTATGGTATCCAAAATGGAATGATCTATCTCTAGTTGCATACATAGATACAGATGTGGGAGGAAGTGTTGATGATAGGAGAAGTACAAGTGGAGCAACCTTCTACTTGGGTGATTTTCTAGTATCCTGGTTGAGCAAGAAAAAGTCTCCAGTATCGTTGTACAGTAGAATTAGAATATATTGTAGCAGCAACATGTTGTACACAAGTTATCTAGATGAAACAAACTTCGCAGGACATATAGTTGGAATATGACGAGCCTATTATGATATTTTTTTATAATATCGGTGCTATAAGTATCTCTAAGAATACAATGATGCATTCCAAGATGAAACACATTCCAATCAAGTTTCACTTTCTATGGGAACAAGTTACAAATAAGAACATAAAGGTAGATTATGTCGAGACAAAAGAATAGATTGCAAATATCTTCACCAAACCTCTTTCGAGGGAGACTTTTGAGTATTTTCGACAGAAACTAGGAGTAGTTTCAGCCCCACAGTGATCTACATGGCAATTGACACAGTAAGATAGGGGGAGAGAAATAGTGATCATGAAAGAATTGAATGCTTTTTATCAGAGATTTACATGATGAATCGCCATGAAGAGAAACATCGGTAGATATCAGAGGCTTACAGAGAGGGGGAGCATCCCCAAAGAGAAGTCACCATTTTCCATTGATGTCAAAGGGAGAGACAAAAATAGAGGCATGGAAATGAAGAGAAGAGGCATGAACATAAGGGGAGCTAGCATGAGCATGAATTTTTTTCATGTCGAAGTGTTGTGTCTAACTGTTGCCATCAATGCCAAAGGGGGAGATTGTTGAAAGATTGGTTGTCATTGATGTCAACCCTTGAAAATAAAGTTAACAAGTTACATGTGAAGTTAACAAGTTGCATATTAGTTGCATGTCATTAACAAGACATTATGAGTTGGCCCTAAATTAGGAAGAAGGTAAGTTCTCAAAGAAAAAAATAATTGATTTTAGAAAATTATCGAATGAATCTAACACTGACCAGTAACTAAGAGCTAACTAGAGTGACATTATTCATCAACTCACTTTTCAGATTACATGCATAAATGAAGAGATAACTGATAATTAAAAATTAAAAAAAAAAACCACAAAAACACTAAAACTCAAATTTGAGGCATCGCATGAAGGAATTTATCTCTTGAAAAGTTTCAAAATGGATTTCAATATCATAAATAAGATCGACACGACAGTTAACTCTTCGAGACACAACTCCTTGTAAAATTTCAATTCAATCGGATAACCGAGTCAAGAGTTATGACTCTCGAAAATCCTTGCATTTTTTAATGAGATCCGCACTAGAAACACACACACACACACACACACACACACACACACACACACACACATATATATATAGAGAGAGAGAGAAAAGTCAATTGAATATTTTGTGTGAATATAGATTGGCAAATCTAAGGTAGTGAGATGAAGGAAGAGAAGTTCAGTGAAGGGAGAAGTTTATAGGATCCAAGTGCACGGAAGAAAAGTTACTGCAACAGTGTCTCTGAGGTAATCCACGAGTTGCAGAAGGGAAAATCACGAACATTCGCGAGAAGACAATGTACGGATCATGGATCTGTTAAGAAGACAAGAATAAGATCAGATATCTAATCGGAAATATAATTATCATAAACAAAAAAAACATGTTATGAGTTACAGCGACAAAGGTAGTGAAAGATTGGTCTACATTTATATTTCAGGGCAGTTGGATGGGGCAAGGAAAGGGGGTTGTAGTATCCTTCTGGTTGGAGCCAGTAAATTAGGGAGTTGGATCTTCCTTTAAGTTGCAGCCTATAAATAGGGGGTTGGAACCTCCTTCTAGTTGTAAATGGAGAAATAGGAAGTTGGTGCTTCCAATAAATGTACTCCTTGATAAATAAGAAAAGCATTCTATATTTTTCTCCCGCATTGGGTTTTCACGTAAAATTCGTATGTACTGTGTTTATGTGATTTCTATGCATTGAATTATGGTGTTGATGATATATTGAATGCTCATGATATTTATTGGAGGTTTATATTGTGATTAAAAGTACTAATTGTGTTCATACTGATTAACCCCCCCTCCCTCTAAGTATTCCAACATCCACCTCATACCCATGTGGGTCCTTGTCATCCATAACACCCAACATGGAAAAAATGTGTGTGTTGATGTTTCAAAACTCGTGACTTCCTTCACAGTATACCTCAGACCAATAGCCAATGGGCTTATCTCACAAATAAAGACATGGACCCTTCATTATCCAGGGATCCAGGTATATATTATCCCCCAAACAGTTCTCACTAACAATCTTCTAGATGTCATATATCTAGATATCCAGCCCTCCCGAGCTCACCTTGGAACCATGAGGTGGAACCTCTCCACATCCGAGAATCCATGCATCCACACTTCCCAAATGGTTTTCACGAACATAACTCTCGAATACCGAATAGTCCAGAAATCTAGGGTAACGACTCCCTCCTAGAATTACTTTGGAACCTTAACACGAAACCTTAAAGCATCTTGAAATCTAGGTGTATGAATTTCCTTACAAGTCTACTTAACACAAAGGACCAAATTATCGGATGTGGAACCCCAACTAGGAATCTTGACACATTTGAATGTCCAGCCAGCACGACCTAACACAAAATCTAACATGGCATGCCACCCATCATGACACTACTTGGCACACCACTACACATGGATGGCATACATGATATCGAGGCCAACATATCTTGTTGATGTGGCACTGACATGTGGTTGTTGACGTCATTATATCCTCCCATCCTCTGATGAAACCTTGAACTCGAACCATGATATATCCTAATGACATCTAGTACCTCAGGTAAATATCCACACTGCATTGTCTGAGTGACTTGATGGTCGAATGCTAGATACATTTTCCCACCCTTGGACTTTATCTCATTTGGACATCCGAGATTCCAACACCTATTACTATCGCATTACTTTGAAAAGGGATGAATCCATACACTTAATACTTCTGAATTTTATACTTGAGAATGATCAAATGACTGGAATCCATTGACCCTCTAATGCAATGAATTATATTTAAGGATGTCGACCAAGGAAATCATGCCCAACAGCGGGCCCACTCCCATCTTGTGCCAATACCAAACTTACACCTGCCATTTTTCCACTTGTCTAGACATATTACCACTGACGTCACTCCCACATGCCCCCACTCTAGTTCATAATCTTGCAAAGGAAAAGGGGAAAAAACCCTTACCTCAGAATCCTACCCATCCATACATCTGAGATCAAGGAGTACTCGAAAATCCACTTCTTAGAAAAGTTGGATCTATGGATATATGGATATCCAGATATATGATATTCAAGACTTTTCACTCCTCTGAATCCTATTATCAACGACGATCAAATGACCTAGATCCAATGACCCTTAGATCCAGCGATTGAGATTACTCCTCAACACGTAAACGCATAGGGTCACAAGCCCTCCCCTCGGGTCTAATCCAATCAAGTGTTGACACTTGTTTGCTTCCAGTTCGATAGATCCAATCAACAACTAGCATTGTATGTCATCATGAAATCATCTACACATTTCCTTAGGCTCCCTCGGGTTCATAAAACTTACAAAGGAAAGGGGGCAAAACCTTGTGATAAAACCCTTCTATATTCGACATCCGAGGATTCAGGACTTGGGTAAATTTGATTTAATGGGGAGCCCATATTTTTGGATCTTCGAATATCCATGATGCTTCACATCTAGCTATCCAAAGCCATTCCACCTGCACTTAACTTTGACATCCCGACTCTTAAGTTTGGTTTCTCCTCCCGGTTATGACTATGTTCCTGGTTCACTTTCTTGCACAGAACCATCGAAACCCCCCTCTCTTCGACCTTACTTGATCAAGTTATTAAAAATCACACAGCTTTATAGGGAACATGGTTAGCAAAATAAGACTTAAGGCACACACAAGGAGCACAAAACCTTGCATCTCTTATTGATTTCTCAGAGTACCAGGGTGACAACCCAGGTTATGTTTAAAGCTTGTTCTCAGAGATTATATGACTAGGAGGTTTATAAGATAGAGAATAAACTATGAACATAGGACCTAGTAACATCACCATTCATCATACATCACAAACTTCCAAAAGATATTAAACAGTAAAGAAATCAGAGCATGCAGAAAAATTAATGCATTCATTTCCTTTCTCACAAATTCTTGCTCCTTAACCCTACAATGTGATCATTTATACATATAATAAATAGAGCATTAAGAAAGCATAGTCAGAATATTATCTGTCATAAATGGTCAAACAACCAACTGATTGAGGGTGAATGCCTTTCCACCCAACCATAGGCTTAGATGCATTGGCTCTCTACATTTTGGCCATCCCCGTGCCAAGCCATGTTAACACTAAGGAGATTCTCTCAATCTCTCACAGAAAATTAGAACGATGAAGGCCACTCTCCTTCACACAACCACTAGTTGAGAATTCTTACACTCACCATGCCTAGGGCCTCCACGAGGTTTTCTCAGGTGCCCTCCCAACACCAAGCTCATAGCCCTCTCAACTTAGGTCGGGTTCTAGATTCCCATACTAGCCATGCATATAGTCTTTCTCTGAACTCCTACATGTTTTTCCACACGTGGGTTTGCCCCTAACTATCAACTGTAGATTTGTTAATGACAAAAATCAACAAGCTAATATTTTGTCAAACACTTAGCAACCTAGAGATAATTGTCTTCATAAATTTCATAAATGCATAAAACCCACATTCTAAAATTACCATAAGCAGAAATACACATTGCTAAGAAAATAAATAGCAAAAATAACACAGTGGACAATAACCCATAACACACAAAAATTTAGGCAAATTCCAGGGAAAACCCCAATGTGGGGAAACCCAACGAGAGAGAGAGAGATATATTATTCATCTTTTAGGAAAGTACATATCAGCAACAAAATAACATTTCCAGCCAAGGAAAATACCTCACAGCACCAAATCTGTCCCACATAAATCTTCCTCGTTTTCCATGCCAAAACCGTACTGTTGTCTGGCCTCTTTCGTACCTCGTTTTCCATGCCCACAGTTAGTTGTACAGACTGTTTCGTATGACCCAAAAACAACCACCCAAAATTTGAAATTTGCCTTGAAAATTGTGCCCGAAATGCCTCGATTTTCGTGCCCAAATCTGTACGGTTATACGAACTGTACAGAATCGTACAGATCCGTACAGTACAACCTCCCACAATAGAAAAATATTTCGGCCAAAAACTCACCAAAAAAAGTTCTCGGGAAATGCACCCTCCTTCCTTGGAAAACATGCCCTCTTTGCTGCTCACTTTCCTCTCTAAAGCTTACTCTGAAAATCTCTCTAACTCAACTTCTCTCATCTTCTCGATGTCTTCTCAACTTGTCTTGCACACTACCCAATGCATTCTTTTATAATCTAAAAATGACATTTCCCCCCCAAAATTGTCTTTTCACCTTCCCCAACCCTAGATCCAAAGGCCAAGATTAGATCTTGCCTTTTTCAAGATCAAGGGTCATGATCCATTCCCTCCAAAATGTCCCATTTAAAATTAAAGTGAATTTCACTTTATTACATAAGTGCTTTATGAAAATAAAGTCACTTTAAAAATAGAAGGTACACTTTATTAAAAAGTCACTTTAATAAAAGAACCACTAAACAACTTTATAAAAACTATTACAAAGTTAAGTGTCTGGTAGTGTAAATATTAAGGTAACATCTGCATACAAGAAAAAACATGCGGAGTACCTCCCGAGCTAAAAAGATAACACTCCCTCTTAGTGAGGGATGTACTTGTTGCCATCTCCATCATCTGGTCCCATCACACTGTGCTCTGTAGGAGCTCCCACTGAACCTGAAGCCATCCGTAACACATGCACATAACTCAAACTAGAAGATCTTCTCTTGGTAACCTCTAGGAACCCTAAGCTCACTTCATCTTGAGCATCGGTTTGATCAACCTAGATGAGCCTTCTGCCAGTGCTCAGAAGAGACTCGCTCTCTTCTCTCGGAATGAGAGACTGATACCTTGGTGCCATCGCAGTCTCAAAAGCCTCATCATGCTCCTCATCTGACGTTGAATAATACATCAAAGGATGTCCTCTCAACATATACAACCTATTCACCTGGTTGATGATCAACTGCAGCTCTACCGGGTCCACTCCCTGCCTGTAGATAAAGACATGTTCTCTTAAAAAATACACAATATCCTACATCCTCCAAGGCTGAGACTGAGAGCAAGTTAACACTCAACCTTGGAACAAAGAGAACTCCATCAAGCTCCAAGATTTCCCTAAACTCGAGTTGGAATCTGACATTCCCAACTCCATGTACAACTCTAGCCATACCACCTTTAGTTACCACATGTCGCCCAGGACCAATCTCTGTGAAATCTGGGAATACTCGCCAGATTCCCGTCATGTGGTTAGAGGTTTCACTATCCACAATCCATCTGACATCACCTCCGAATCCTCCGTCGCCGACACTAGAAACTAGGGTAACCAAAGAAAATTCCCTATCGAACTTTGAAGCAAAGTCCTCTATGGTTGTTGTAGGAGTTGTCGCAGGCCCCTCTGACTCCTTCTTCTTCTTCTTCCTCTCAAGACAATGAGAGGCAAGGTGCCCCATCTGGTTACAACAATAGCATCTGACTTTACTCAAGTCCCTTCCATAACTTCCTTTATTCTTGCTCTTT
>ML827443.1:29282-56179 GCA_009831015.1 Picea engelmannii | reverse complement strand
TACGCTTTTTGATGATGATTGTATGTGGGGTTAAACTCTTCAATATAGTACTCTTTCTTTCTCCCGAGCCCTTTATCCCAAATTCGCTTGTGGAACCTATCAATAACAAAAGCCTTCTCTTTACTGCTCGTAGGGCACTTGTTCAAGTGGATATCCCATTTACTAAGCCATTTAATATTTTGTCTCATCCACGTCTTCTTCCTTTTGCACAATATGTCATTGAAGACGACCTTAGGCCACCGACTGTCTTCCATTTACTCAATTTTTTTAGATATCTTATGAGACGCACCATAGCAATTGCTTCAATAAGAGCAACCCCCATTTCACTCAGCATGATATCATAAGGGATTGAACTTTTAATTTTAAACTTGTTTGTGATAAAGCGTGTTTTAATCTTCTCAATTTGTTTCCACTGTAAGTCAGATGTGTTGTTGGCCCACACTTCACAACCATATAGAACCACCGGGATCATTAAAATCCCAAAGAGAGTTTGCATAGTCTTCCAATCCCATAGCTTTGCTTCTCTGCATCTATTTTGAAAAGCATAGAACGCTTTCCAACCTCCCGAAGTTCTTTTCTTTCTGCAGCCTTCCCAACTTACATTTTTGTTGAAGTCAATTCCGAGGTATTTGTAATCTGCCACTTCTTCAAGAGTGTTGCCTTCAAAGTAGAACTTATGTTGCTTATGTTTTCTTTTGCTAGAAAAAATTCTCACTTTCGTCTTGCTAGTATTGACTTGCATTCCCACTGTATTGCAAAAGCGCTCAAGGGAAATTAAGTGTTCTTGCAACCCAAGAGCGGACTTAACAATCAGAATAAGGTCATCTGCATACAAAAGAGCCTTATCACAAAATCACCCAAAAGAGGACCATCACCCTCATGTGAGTTTAACCACTCTTCAAGTTTGTCAATATATAAGCCAAAGAGGGTAGGAGACAATTGACACCCTTAGCATACCAATTAATATACCACATGTCTTAGCATTCAATGTTTTGTTGGCTCATTCTCTAGTATTGTGGATGGCTTTGACTTGTCTTGGTGCATAAATTCAAGCAAAATTTTTGGCTATATTGTGGGAGATATTATTAGTTTAATTTTGTTCAAAATTTATTTAGAGTGAGTAAGTTTGTATAATCTGTTTTTTTTTATGGATTTTTCAGCAGGTTGAATTTATTTATGCATTCAGAAATGCAATTTAAATAACAAAAAATTGTGATCTCGCCCAAAATAAAAGATGTAATTTAAGTAACAGAGAATTGTAATTTAGCCCAAATTTATATCACCAAATTCCGAAGAAAAATACTAAAACGTATAACTTTTAGATAGTAAATTCCTACGTTAATCCATTAATAGTACAATCAAGAGAACATAAGTGAATTGAGAAAGAGAAGTCTAGAGAGAACAACCCTTACTAAAACCAGGTAGTCAAAAAACTTGGAAAAAACATCCCTGCCCATGGAGGGATGCTAGGATCTTAAAAAAACTTCATGTCTTATCAATGTTTGAGCCATCATGAGCAAATATAGGAGTGAACAAAAGTAGGAAACATGAAAACAGACGAGAGCAAGAGAATTAAGGAGGAAGACTGTCAGAGGGGATTTCTTCGATCATTTGGCACCCGACAAAGTCACTGTCGTTGTCGCTGGAGGAGTTGGTGGAAATGGATTTTTCCTCCCTCGTTGGCAGTCCTATACATTTGATGACAGAGGATGGGGAAGAAAGGTCATTGAGTTGGACTTTCTGCATGGGTGGTGAATTTTGGGTTTCGCTCGCTTGAGCCACCTACTTGATTGATTGTGCTTCTGTTGTTTGCTTGCAAATGACATCTGAAGGCACCAGGTTGTCATGATGGTCATCCAAGGACACAGTGTGGGTTCCAGGAGATCGGGGTGAGTTGGAGGGACTCTGAATGGAGACACTAGGAAGATTGAGGAGGGCACGAGCCAACAATTTTTTTATCGTCTAGTAGCTTCTACAACGCCTTTGGGTGCACTGGGTTGTTGGGTGGTAGTTGGTCATCTCCTTCTAGTCGTCCAACATTTGTCGAATGGAGTGCGAGACTAAGTGCTGATAACCTTCATGACTGATGATGATAGGTTGAGAATGCGTGCCTATCACTCTACCTCCCCGACCACCTCTCACCAGGCGGGGAGTTGCAAACATTCGTTTAGGCATAGCAGAAGCCTGGAGCAATCTGTGTATGTTGATACAGGACCGGATCGAAAAAAAGAGAAGATCGATGTAGAATGCTAGAGAGGAGCTCTCGGGAGAGCTCTGAGTGCAAAAAGAAGGTTCGTCGAGAAGGAGCGGGAGCCAAGGGCAGAATATAATGAGCCAGAAGTGGAGGTTCCTCGAGATGACAAGGGAAGAACTCTGGGCATTCAATGCTTGCACCATGTGCAAAGCCACTCTCGACGCCATGGTACTTCGGATTTAATTCACATGGAGGATGGAGGGGGCAAGAGCCAAGTGTCCATCAGTTCGTGCATTGGAGGTGACGTTGGTGGGATCTAGGTGGTCCACATTGGCATCCACATCCTTCGATGTCAATGTTAATTACGACTGCAATTTCTCTTGTTTCTTTTGAGTTTTGGCATTGATAGTTGTCTCTTGCCCCATTGATAGCCAAACTGAAATGTCCATTTCACTTATGGTGTGGATTCAAATAATTTATTTATTTTAAAAATTAATTGTAAGTGTAGATGCCATTTTATAAAAGTAATAATTTATTTAGATTCAAAGTTAATTTGAGGACTAGATTCCATTTTGTATTACAAACAATAATTTATTTAAATTAAAAATTAATTGTGATGTAGATTCAAATAAATTAAAAATTAGTTGTGATGCAAATTCCATTTTGAATTAAAAACAACATTTTATTTAATTTCAAACTTATTCACGAGCGTAGATTCCATTCCATTTTGTATTAAAAGAATAATTATTTAACTTAAAAATTCGCTGTGGGTGTAGATTCCATTTTGACATTGTTGTTGTCAAGTTAATGGATGTCTATTTCCATTGAATTTAACAAAGTCAAAATGCCATAGTTTAAATGTTAGAGTTACTACGAGTGTAGATTCCATTTTGTGTTAAAAGTAATAATTTATTTAAATTAAAAATTTGTATGCGTAAGGTCCTTTTTATATCAAAAGCAATATTTTATTTAAATTAAAAATTAATTGTAAGAGGGAGAGTTTTTTTTTGGTTAAAACTTGGTTGTCCTATACCTAGTTTTATAAATCATTTTTGGTAATTTTGTTTTTGGAAAGAGGTACCATGTTATTTTCAATACTTTTATAGTTGTTATTTCTATTAATGCTTATTTATGTGGTTTCATTTTGTTGACCAATATCTTATTGGTTTTTTTTTTTCACCAAGAAAAAAACATTTTCACTGCTATTCTATTGAGAATTAAGTGAAACTTTCAAAAATAGATGAGATGGTTACATTGAGCATTGATTCTATATATCTTTTATAAGGCTTATAAAAGACATTGCCAACTATTGCTCGTGTCTTCACCATAAAGATACTATAATGTCCAAAATTATACAATCATTTCTATAATTATCATTCATAAAGGGGGTTTGTAAATTATGAAAAATAGAGTCAATATATTCTAGGTATTGGTGGGGGGTGGATATATAGTAAAAATAGGAGATATATAGTAAAAATATGGTGTTTTTTTATAGGAAAGATGTATTGGGAGGGGGTTCAACAAAAATATTTTGGGAGGTATTTATCAATATCTAGTGAAATTCGAGGGTATTCTTTAATATCGCGTGACAAGTTCACTGAGTGGAACACTCATTGTCATTACCTTTATAATGATATCAATGACAATGTTTCAAATCCTACCCACACCCTCACTCAAGACAATATGACCACAATGCCTATTCTTCTAGCACTTCACTCCCACATAGAGAATTCAATCTAGCAATTCTCGACATGATTCAAACTAGCGAACTTGGGGAGTGTAACATCCCCAACATCCAACTGGGGTATGCCACATAAAATTTTCAAATTGTATACAAAATTAAAACATTTAGAAACTCTGCCAATGCATAGATTCATACAGAATAATAATAAAAATACACATGCAACACACACAAGAAAAACCCATAAAAATAAACACATAAATAATAATGCAACATGTAATTTAACACACAATTGACACTTATCTTGGTAAAAAATATCACCAACTACATGCAGACCTTCCACGTTCCTCCCAGCCTTAGACCACACTGCTCAAACTCTCAGTAGTGGGTCACCCCCGAGTTTGGACTAAACTCCACCCGGGTAAAGGAATTCCTAACCAGGATGATGTATCTCAGACAACAGGAAAACTCTGTCACAGGTGTCAACTCAAACTAACATCCTACAGTCCCTCATTCCTCACATGCCTGTCCCACCTYAGGAAGTGTGCCCCTTCTCTTCTCAACATTCCTTCGRCTGCCCCACTTCCTTTTCAGGGCGTCAACAACAGGTTGGACAGRAAGTCTCAGAGCCCTGTAGCTGCAGTTTGGCACCTTTGGGAAATCAATTCCTAGCAATTATCTCACTTAGAAAGAATTTCTCACGGGCCTGATAACTCGCCTCCTCAACATCTCATGGGCTTGACAATCTGTTTCTTYAGTCCAGTTCTTAAGTTAACCAAGTACAGGTACAAGTACATGTATGGTACTGGTTCATTTAAGGTACATGTACACTGCTAGTGACAAAGAGGTACATAGGACAACTGAAAATCCATGAGTGAAAAAATGGTGGAAATGCTAGGAAAATGCACTAAGTTCAAACTATATGTATGCATGTCCCCAACTTGACACTTGTCATGTTGAGAATTACTTTCGCCCACTTGTCCCCATCCTTAGAACTTAGGATAAAATAATTATCCATACTTTATACTTTAAGAAATATTAATATAATATTCTTTTTTGGCTTAAGCTCCCTAGCTTAGCCCCTTATCCTTAACGTTTAGTCCCCTTTCCCTAACTAGTGGAGTTTAGTCCCCCATACTCTTTTACATGGTTGGTCTGCTGCAGTGATGTGTTTTTCATTAATATTTGCATGTGAATACATTTACATTTACATCACAGATATTTTGTCATTTCTGCATCCCGACTCACCAACCTAAGTATATTTGTATTTACATTTATAGTTGGGGTTCGGCCTAGGGGTATTACATTCCCCTCCCCCTTATTTGTGAACTATCCGCAATGCAATATATACACATATACGACCAAAATTTCAAAAATCCTAAAAAAGATGCGGGTATTATGCCCGCATAGCATCCTCGTGATCCCAAGTTGCATCTTCAGGACCATACCAGGTCCATTGGACCTTTACTAGCTCTATGGCTCGAATTCGGAGTTACTTGATCTTCCGATCCAATATTCACACCTGATGCACTTGAAATGCACCTTCTTGATCCACCTGAATCACATTCCAATCAATGACATGATTAACATCAAGTATATATATTTTTTAGCAATGATACATGGAATGCATTATGAATAGACATTGATGCAGACAAGGAAAACATGTATGCTATAGGCCCAATCCTCTCTAGGATTTCAAATGGCCCACAATAACTAGCTCCCAACTTTGAACAATTTCCCAACTTCATGGAACTTATGTTGGCCTTTACTTTCAAGAATACATGGTCACCCACTTTAAATTCCATGTGAGTTACACCGTTATCAACATAGCTTTTCTGTCTATCTTGAGCAACCTTTAAATTCTATTTTATTTTCAACATTTTCTCTTCCATTTCCCTAAGTAATTATGGCCCAACCAGTGCTCTATCTGTTGGGTTGTCCCAACTTACCGGCGTGTTGCACATTTTGCCATAAAATGTTTCAAATGTGTTCATCTTTAAAGATGCTTGGTACCCATTATTATAAACAAACTCTAATAAGTGTAGGTAGTCTTCCCATTTTGATGGCTTATCCATCACATACATCCTAAAAATATCCCTAATCACTTGATTCACCCTCTCTATTTGTCCATCTGATTATGGATGAAAAGTTGTGCTAAAATTCAAATTTGTTCCAAACCCTTTAAATAATCATTTCCAAAAATTTGATGTAAATTTTGGGTCTCCGTCAGACACAATTGTCTTGGGTATACCATGTAGTCGAGCAATTTCTCTCATATAAATATCAACAATGTTGGTTGTCTTGTGAGTGAGCTTTACTAGAATAAAATGGGTAGCTTTAATAAGCTTATCCACCACTACCATGATAGAATCATGCTGCTTGTTTGTTCTGGGCAGTTTGGTGATGAAATCCATTGTTACAACTTCCCATTTCCACTCAGGAATGGGTAATGGTTGTAGAAAACCAACCGGGTGTCTATGCTCAGCCTTGACCTTTTGACACTCCAAACATTTGACAATAAAATCAACAACTTCTTTCTTCATTCCTGGCCAATAATATTGGCTCTTGATAGCTGCAATAGTTTTATGATAACTTGGGTGCCCATCATAAGGTACATTATTCATTTATTTTAATATTAGATTTTTCAATTCTTGAGAATTTGGTAAATAAGTTCTACCCCTGTACATGAGAATTTCATCATTTTCTAGCTTATAGTCTTCAATTTTCTGCTACAAAATACCTTGTTGTAGTTTTGTTATTACATCCACCTTGTTCTCTTTCCCATTGATATGCTTTATATTGAAGTCATATTCACTAATAAATTCTAACCACCTGCTTTGCCTGGCATTTAGACTTGGTTGTCCAAATAAATATTTAAGACCATTATGGTATGTTCTCAACTCGAACCTTTTCCCCATGAGGTAGTGTCTCCACATATTCAAGGCATGCACTATGGATGCCAACTCCAAATCATGAGTAGCATAGTGCCTTTCATGCTCCTTCAACTTCCTTGATTCATAACATACAATATACCCATTTTGACCGAGGACTCCACCAAGCCCTTCTTTATATGCATCAGTGAAAACAATGAAGTCTTCATTTGGATCAACAATCTTTAGTAGTGGAATACTTGTTAATAAATGTTTCAAGTGTTGGAAACTCTTTTCACAATCCAATGCCCATTGAAACTTCACCCCCTTCTTTTGCAAGGAAGTGATCGAGTGTGCAATCTTTGAGAATCCTTCAATAAATCTCCCATAGCAGTGTGCAAGGTCCATGAATGATTTGACCTTTGTCACATTCTTTGGTGTTGACCATCCTCTAATGTCCTCAATCTTTTCAGGATCCATTGCTATCCCTTCCTCTGAAATGATATGTTCCAAATAATGAATTTGCTTCTAATAAAATGAGCACGTGCTCAATTTGGCATACAACTGATGCTCCCTTAATACCTGTAATACCATCCTCAAGTGTTCTTCATGCTCTTCCTTCGACTTAGAATATATAAGAATTTCATCTAAAATTACAATGAAAAACTTATCTAAGTATTCTCTGAAAATACCATTCATTAAACACATAAACACAATTGCTGCATTTGATAACCCAAATGGCACCATTGTAAACTCATAATTCCCATACCTTGTTATGAAAGCAGTCTTGTTGATGTCTTCTTTTAATTCTTACCCGATGATAACCTGACCAGGGATCAATATTGGAGAATATTTTTGCATCTTTCAATTGATCAAAGAGGTCATTGATCCTTGACAAAGGATACTTATTCTTCACAGTTACCTTCTTCAACTGCCTGAAGTCAATGAAAAGTATCAATGTTCCATCCTTTTTCTTCACAAATAATATTGGGGCACCACAAGGTGACACACTTGGGCATATATACCCCTTCTTCAGAAGCTCTTCAAGTTGCATTTGCAATTTCTTCATTTCTGGTGTACTCATCCTGTAAAGGGTCTTGGATATTGGAGTTTCTCCATGCATCAGATTAATGGAGAAATCAATGTCTCTTTTAGGGGGTAATCCTGACATTTCTTTAAATACATCTTCAAACTCTTTTAGGACTGCATAATATTCAATATTTGACACCTTATCTTTAAGTGTCTCTTCCATGTGTGCTGCAAATATTTGACACTCTTTTCTGTAACTTTCTTCAGCTGCAGTGCTGAAATTTTTCTGGCAGTTACTGTCCTTGGAATTCCTTGTACTACCTTTAGGTTCCCTTCCTTATCCAAGCAAGTAAATTCCTTGTTATAACAGTCTAGGATAACATGGTGTTGGTCAAACCAATCCATACCAATTAGACAGTCATAGGAACCTAAAGGTATTATGTTCAAATCTGCCCTGGTGCTCAGTCCATTCATGTCCATTGGACATGCCTTAACCATTTCATTAATTTTTCTTTTAGCTTTGGTAGCCAGCTACACCAACCAAGATTTTCCAAGCTTGCTTCTTCACAAATTTAATCTTTCCACCATCTTAGTATCTATATAACTATAACTGTTTCCTGAATCAATTAAAATATAAATAGTTTGGTTGTTGATCTTACCTTCCACTTCAATCATATGTGACTGAAACTCGGCTTGCTTGTTGTCCAGGGTTGCAAAGATCGTAGGTACATTTATGCCCATGTCCTCCACTGCATCAACTTGTTGTACATTGTGAACAATCCTCACTTTTTCACCTCTGTGAGGACAATATCTGTACATATGATCTCCCCCACAACCCCAACATTGAATAGGTGGTTGCCTTGGTCTTTGCTCCCCTATCTCAATCATTTTGGGTTCTCTAGAAGCTGATTGCCCCTAAGGATTATTTCTGAAGAATGGTGGCTTAGTCCCCTTTTTCCTCTATTCCATCTTGTTTTTCTTCTTGTCTTCCCAAGATTTTTGGAAATTTGGCCTTCCTTTTTGTTGATCATAAAGGCATTTAGCTCGCCTTATGGTCTCCTCCAATGTTTTGGGATCATCAAATTGTATATTTTCACTGATAATGATAGCATCCCACTAAAATACCTCTGAATCTTAACTTTCTCTTCCTTGATGAAAGAAACATATATTAGAAGTTCTAAAAACCTTCTTTCATATTCATCTATAGTCATACTCCCAAGCTTGAGTTCAAATAACTCCTTCATTTTATTGTCATAATATCTCTTAGTCAAGTATTTCTTTTGAAAATACCTCTTGAATTCCCTCCAAGTAACATTTTTCTCATCAATGTGTTGCACCTGCACAAATTTGTCCCACCACACGGATTCCTTTCCCTTGAGTTGATGGATGGAAATTATTCTTTCTGCATGTGAAGAGTAATCATGCAATTGAAAATACTTCCTCATGCATAGCAGCCATGTCTCTACATCTTCATCCTTCTTTTGCTCACCATCCAATGTAGGAGGCTTGATTTTGTTCATTTCTCCTTGTGTCTCTTCCACCCTAGACTTCCTCTTATGTTTCCTGACAAGGGATGAACTTGAAATATTGTGTGCTCTCCTAGTGGAATGCCTTGGGGAGTGATGGTGATGTTTTCCAACACTTCTTGTTCTTCTCCTCTCATCATGAGACCTGTGACTTCATGATTTTCTTGAGTCATTCTCCTTATCCATCTTCTTTTCTATTCTGCCCAACCTTTGCATTAACTTTATGTTGAAGTCCTCCTACTGCTCCTTGGCTTTCATAAGCCTCTTATTTTTAGCTTTATAACTTTGGACATCCTTTTGAAAAATTTTAATGGTATCTACCAAGTTTATGCTTTCTTCCTTTACTTCTCCATGTCCATTTGAGTTTGTACCTTCATTACAAATATTGACATACATCTCTCTGATCTCATCTTCTTGGTTGTAAGCCCCATGATTCTGAACTCCGTGTTGATCCTGTTCTAATCTAATTGTTGTTAACTCTACAAAATGTGCAACCAAAAAAACTTATTCGGCTATTTGATTTAACGAATTCATGAAATTATGTACAATTCTGGTTCAATAATGCATCATAATTCTTTTTTTATGATTTTTTGAAAATTGGCTGCCCAAATAATTTTTTTGGGTGAATAGTTATATTCTACTGTCCAAGACCTTTCCAACACCTTCTTCCATGCTAAATTATGAGTCTTGAGTAGAAAGATGGTTATTTGAAAATTGTTCAATAATTCTTCCCATGTCTTCTACTATTGTAGCCTCTTGGATGTTGTGCATGGTATTCACTTTGTCCTTTCTGTGATGGAAATCCTTGTACATGTGATATTATTCTGGAGTCGAATTAGCTCTCGAACCCATGTTGGATCCTCTCATAATGTACACATATCATTTTTATTTCTTTATGCATGTCTAACAAAACCCGCAGATGGTTTACTCGAAGCCCCTTTCACCTAGAATCAAAACCACATGTGCTAGCCCCTTTTCTTCGGTGGAAATATTACGTGACCGTAAGATAGAATCAAGCACTCAACTAAAATGTGATATCTGAAGCTTTGGGACTTTGAAACTCCGTGAACATTCACCTTTTCAACACTACAATCTCCTGGAGTGGTTACCGGTCGAATTCGATCGTAAAGTGACTTTGACCGGTGGGTGTCGGTCTTCTCCCTAGCTCCGGAACTTTGACGTTTTGTGAACATTCACCTTTTCAACACTCCAATCTCCTAGAGTAGTTATTGAACGAATTTGGTCATAAAGTGACCTTGACAAGCGGGTGTAGGTCTTCTCTCTATCCTTCCTCTCTCCAAACTCTTACATCCAGATCTAATGACTGGCGGGGATTCTCTTCACTCCTCCACAATCTATGGTGTAGATTTACTTCAGGACTTCGAGCTTTGGGAGTTTCCACGACTCCAACCCAAAAATATCTCGGACTTCCGAACTGGTGATGTCCCGAAGAGTTCAGGGATCAATGGTCCACATTTTTCTCCTTGATCTATGACTGAGATCAAATCCGAAACTTTGGGCTTTGGGAGTTTCCATGACTCCAACTCGCAATTCTTCCGGACTGTCGAACGTCAAACTGAAATTGACGACTCACACTCATCCCACAACCAACGATTGTGATTAACTCCGAGATTTGAGGTTTCTCACTCTAGACGACCACCACACTCTCTAACTTCCGAACATCAAAATGAGATCGATGACTCACACTCATCCCACAACCAACTATTCTGATTAACTCTGGGCTTCGAACTTCAGGGATTCTCACTCCAGACGACCACCACACTCCCGAACTGCCGAACGTTGAACTGAGATTGACGACTCACACTCATCCCACAACTAGCGACTGTGATTAACTCCAGGCTTTGAGCTTCGAGGCTTCTCTCTCCAGACGACTACCACACTCCTGAATTGTTGAACACTGAACTGAGATCGAAAAATCATAGTCAAACCACAACAAACAGATGTGATTAACTCCAGGCTTGCTCCAAACGACCACCACACTCCTGAACTACCGAACGTCAAATTAACAAAGGGCAGAGATCTATGGATGAGACTCTCCTTTGATCAACAACTAGGATTAAATCCGAAATTCGAGACTTCGGAGAATTATCCACTTCGTGCAACCACAACCAATTTCTCTCAAGATGTTGAATCACCTAACCAATCGAGAATCCACGGTTCACACTCTCCCAGTGATCTACGATGTAGATTCACTCAGGGACTTCGTAGCTTCAGGGATCCACCTGGTGACACAAGGGTCAATTTTTCCCGAAGTGTCGAATCTCTGAAATGTGAGATCTATGACTCACGTTCCATGATGGGATCTATGGCTGAGATTCACTCCACTTTGACCAAGACTTACGACTCAATAACTCTGATCGACGGTTCTCTTTCTCCTGCGCTTAGATCCAACGGTTGGGATCTGATCTCTTATGTCATGCGCTCTCCTCTCGTTTGGGTTTGATCCAACGGCCCAGATCCAATCATGTTGCCCAAATCAACGACTATTGTGGTTTCTCAATCTTTCAAAGTCTCGACCTTTGATCTCTCCACTGCAGGGTCGACTCCTTGGCCTCTGCTTGCTTTCTTGAACTGCTACACCTCCACTTGGCTAAATTTCTCAAATTTCCCATGAATTTAACAACATAAATTGGGGGGTTTTCCCAATTCCATTTAATTTCTTCTGAGTTGTACCATAGACACACTATAACTTGAAATTTGGCCTCTACGAAATCAATTCTCTGTGAAATTTCACTTCAATTCAACTTGCTCGGCCCATCTAGGCTCAGTGTTGAAAACTGGAGCTCTAGTACCATATTGTAACATCTCCAACATCCAATTGGGGTATGCCACATAAAATTTTTGAACTGTATACAAAATTAAAACATATAGAAACTCCGCAAATGCACATATTCATACAAAATAATAATAAAAATACACATGCAACACACACATGAATAACCCATAAAAATAAATGCATAAATAATAATGCAACATGTAATTTAACACACAATTGATACTTATCTTGGTAAAAATATCACCAACTGCGTGCAAACCTTCCACGTTCCTCCCAGCCTTAGACCACACTGCTCAAACTCTCAGCAGTGGGTCACCCCCTAGCTGGGAATAAACTCCACTTAGGTAAAGGAATTCCTAACCAGGTTGATGTATCTCAGACAACAGGAAAACTCCATCACAGGTGCCAAATCAAGCTAATTGCCTACAATACCTCATTCTCCACATGCCTGTCTCACCCCAGGAAATGTGCCCCTTCTCTGCTCAACAGTCCTTCGGTTGCCCCACTTCCTTTTCGAGGCTTCAACAATAGGTCAGATAGGAAGTCTCAGAGCCCTGTAGCTACAGTTTGGCACCTTCAGGAAATCAATTCCCAACAATTCTCTCACCTAGAAAGAATTTCTCACGGGCCCGACAACCCACTTCTTCAGTCCAAACTATATGTATGCATGTCCCCAACTTGACACTTGTCATGTTGAGAATTACTTTGTCCCACTTGTCCCCATCCTTAGAACTTAGGATAAAATAATTATCCATACTTTATACTTTAAGGAATATTAATATAATATTCCTTTTTGTCTTAAGCTCCCTAGCTTATCCCCTTATCCTTAACGTTTAGCCCCCTTTCCCTAACTAGTGGGGTTTATTCTCCCATACTCTTTTACATGGTGGGTCTGCCACAGTGATGTGTTTTTCATTAATATTTGCATGTGAATACATTTACATTTACATCACAGATATATTGTCCTTTTTGCATCCCGACTCACCATCCTAAGTACATTTTATTTACATTTACATTTGGGGTTCGGCCTAGGGGTATTACAGGGAGGTAGCGGGTATGGTTTGTCTTAGACGAGGCATTCATTATATGAAGAATTTTCCATAGATATCACATCCATTTTTAATTTGATGTTTCAAACCAAACTATTATGGTCCATCCTCAAGAATATTTGTCCCATATGAGCATCAGCTTGAAATCCTCAATTCCTTAATCCTTCTTCTACTATATGTTACCATTTGTATTTTTATATAAATTTATTTTTCCTTCTCCCAAACGACACACATGCCTCCTTCTACAAATACAATAGCATTTGTTGTTTCATGCATTTACAATTCTCTCTAAATGTAGAGCATATGAAGATTGTCTATCTTTTTATGCTTTCAAGAAGTGCATGGGAATCAAACCCCAACCTAAAATCTAACTTGGAATGGAAAGGAACCTATATTGAGTGCTCTTATCATCTTCATAGTGTTATGATTGGATCATTCTCTTCATTATGTAGTATTATGAGTCATTTCTTATGTTAATTATTGTAAAGTTTTCCTTCACAAGATTTGGTCGAGTCTCAAGATTCCCTCTAGTGCACACTATCTTTCCTTCTCTAATATCATCGCGTGCATGCACACACACACACACACACACACACACACACACACACACACATAGAGAGAGAGAATCTCTATGCCATTTTCAAGAAATGCAAGTGACACCTATTGCATTTCCATTTAAAAAAAATGTAAGTTATTCTTATTGCATTTATGGGATTTAGAGAGAGTAGCTACATGAGAATATAGAATGGGGAAAGGGTTGTTGATCCATGCTCCCATAACAATGATGATGAAGATGATCATAACAACAATACCCATTTCATGCTTTTGCTCCCATCATCCTTCATTTGTTGATGTTAAGGGTGATGGTGCACACATCTCCTCTTTCAACAAAATGCTCAAGGTCTTATTCATGTTTCCTGGACATGAGATCATTCTCAAATTGAATATATTTTGGTAAATTACATTCCCTCTAATCACTTGATATGCCAAATTCCTCACAACAATTGTTTGACATGTTTTCCTTTTCAATTACTCCTCTACTTTTACCTACAAATTTCTCACCCAACAATGCTTGTGTTTCGCTACCAAAGAACTCATTAATGTGTTATTCATTGAAACCTCTATACAAGTTAAAATTATGATGATCAATTAGTGAGTAGACTATAAGAGTAATTTTCTTCGAATCTTTGTCAAGAGTGAAATTCCCTTACTATAGAGACTTTTAACATCCTTCAAATGAGGAAAATTAAATATAACACTTGACAAAATAGCAAATAGGCCACAAAATGGAAAAATGACATCTTGTTGAAATAAATCTTCTCCAAACTTCCCTCTTCACCTAGTTATGAGCTCAATACACCTATATCTATGTTATTCTTGTAAACCATAATGGGGATATCACCCACAAAAAACATGCATACACTCAAGAGTGAGAGGATTTCATATGGAAATCTGGTTTGGAATTTTGCATAAGCCAAGTGGTAGTCAGGTGATGTGATTCGATGCCAATTGAAACAACCATGATGTTGGAGATAGGTTTTCCATATGCTATCTTAAGTATTCCATTATGATGTCAGCACTACTCTAAGATCATCCACATGTTCTCGAGATGCTAACTGAAATTTATTAACATGCAGTGACTCGAGATGTTCAAGTTATTGTTGATCGATGACTCTGAGGCTTGAATCATGTTATCTTCTTAGATTTGTAGTATTTTGATTGAAAATCCCTATATGTTAGGGTTTGATAAAATTTGATTGTTTCGTATAATTGTGTCATTCAAACTTTTTTTAAACAATAGTGCAAAATATGGGATGGTTTTGTGGAAACTTACTTCTAGCATTACTAGTGATGGGAAATATTGAGCATTATCTAGATTTTGGTTAGACCATTGGTTTTGGAAAACCATCCCTACTCACCTATCATTCAAATCGATTGTTACCTTCCACATGTCCTTCCTATTATAATTAATCTCCCTATCAACGTGTCTGCCAACACATACAGTTTACTTCAGTTAGATTCCAATTAATCTTCAATTGAGATATTGTTTTCTTCAGATTAGTTAGAGATCCATTTTGTATTTCAATCTCTTTGTAATCTATATCATAGATGAATAGTGAGAAGGGTAATAGAATCTCGTTGATATTTCCTACATATTTGTTTGCTTGTTAATTTTTCTTCTTTGCCTATGAATTTGACATGGTATCATATCAAAAGGTTTAAGCGTATTCACAGAGTGGAGAGTAGGATGATTCAAGAGAAACCAACAGATCGATTCAAGAGAATCCCAAAGATTGATTCAAGAGAAGCTCGAAGATTGATTCAAGAGAAGACTGAAGACCGATTCAACAAAAGTTGCTACCATAACTTGTAGGATCGTGGAGGGTTTTGTTCGACCATAGATCTCATAGCATCGAAAACACAAGGGATATTTAATCACTATATTTAGCGTGGCCGAAATCGCTATTTTTAGTGGCTTAGATAACCGAAATGACCCTTCTATAATTTGAAGATTGTGTTTTCTCTTTCCCCCTGACGGTTCGGTTAAGTGTTTATTTCGGTGACCCGATGCCTTCTAATTTCGGTGGCCCTCGGTGGATTCATAGCCCGCTACCAAGTGACCAATGTAACTAGAACGATCATTAAATACCACAAAATATCTGCACCTAAGTGACCCCATGGCCAATTAAACTGCTTGGTTGATTGATAGAGACATGTAGACGAGAATTTTAAAAGAGGAGCATTATTAGGCGATGAAAAATTCAAAAGAAAGGCGTGCTAGATGAAGGGAATTTGTGATCACTTCTATAGCAATGTTAAATGGTCGCTTAATGGAAATATAATTGACAAGAATTTTTATTTGACAAACAATGTCAAATTATGGTTATTGAATCCAGTTTTATGAAAAGGTTTAATTAAATGAATAAGAGGGTTGATTGATATGTTGCATAAGAGATCCGTTTGAAAAATGTTTTTGATGTAAGAGGAGCAAATTTGTAAGAATATTGAAAGGAGATTCCCGAAGTCTCACCCAGCTTCCCAATAGTCAACGACATTCTAGAACCAACTTGGTTTTGGAAATCTCGATCATACATTTCAGAAAATCCGACAAGGGCAATGGCCAACGATTGGATAACATTTTTTTTTAAATCTACAATTTTGTAAATTCCTTTAAATGGCTTCCTCCAGTAATTTAGGGATGACCCAAGGACCAATTCTTGTTGGAAATAGCTATGAGTTATGGTCTTTGAGGATGAAATCTTTCCTCAAAGCTCAGGAATGATGGGACCTAGTGGAAATTGGCTTCACATAGCCACTCCCAAGAGACTTGAATGCCATGTCAAATGCATAGAGAAATAATCTTGTAGAACAGAGGAAGAAAGAAAACAAAGCCAAGTATTGGATTCAAAATTCAATAGATGATTCTATTTTTTCGAAGATAACTAGTGCATCCACTGCAAAATTAGATTAGGATATTCTTAAATTAGCTTACTACTGTAATGATAAGGTGAAGACAATAAAGCTTCAGACATTAAGAACTCAATTTGAAACCCTGAAAATGATTGAGACAAAGAATGTTGACCAATTCATGACCAAAGTGATGGGAATTATAAATCAGATAAGGATTAATGGTGAACATATTGAAGATCAAAGGATTGTTGAAAAAGTCCTCAGAATCTTACCCAAGAAATTTGAAATGGTTGTAACTCCCATTTTAGAATCAAAAGATCTATCTAGTTTCTTAGTAGAGGAACTAATGGGATCACTTTTGTCACATGAAACTAGACTAAACTTGGAAGAAGGGTCTTTGGAACATGCTTTCAAGACTCAAACTTCTTTCAACAGAGGTAGAGGCAGAGGAAACATAGGTAGAAGTAAAAGAGGTAGGGGTAATCATCATGCAGAAGAAAGACCCACACAAGAACACTTAGGACAGTCTCAACAGTCTAAAAAATCACATAATCAAAGAGAAAGAGGCAGAAAATGGACAGACAAATATAGTATTCAATGCTACTATTGCAAAAGTATGGTCACTATGAGAATCAATGCAGAAATAAGAAGTTAGATCAAAACAAAGCCAGAGCAATTTTCTCTAACAATGAAGGAGAAACTTCTGAAGCAATGTTCCTTTCCCGCCATACCTCCGAAGAAGGTAACACCAAGGACCTTTGGTTGTTGGATAGAACCTGCAAAAATCATATGACAGGTAACAAAGAATTGATTTCTAGCATTGATACTTCTATCAAATATGAAATTACTCTAGGTGATGATTCTCAAGTCAGAGCTCTAGGAAAAGGTATTGTGTTTATTTTAACTAAACAAGATCAGAGGAAACATACATGATGTCTATTATGTTCCAAACCTTAAAAAAATATCATAAGTATAGGACAATAGATGGGGCATGCTTATGATGTCACATTCAAAGGCCCATCATGCTTAATTCAAGATAAACCACCCAGTAGGAAACTCATTGAAAAAATTCAAAAGACCAAGAATATGATATTTCCATTAAATTTGCAAAGTGTCAATTTGTCCCAACCATATTCCCAAAATGTCTCAAACACATATGAGACTTTATTATGGAATTGAAGGTTTGGTCATCTCCCTTTTAGGAGCCTTACTCTCCTCTAAAAACATTCAATGGTAAAAGGTCTCCCTGTTTTGAATGAACAAGATAGTCCTTGTGAAAGTTGTATACTTGGAAAGCATAAAAGAGACAACTTTCCAACATCCTCCCATAGAGAAAAAGAACATTTAGAATTGTTTCACACAGATCTTTGTGGACCGATGCAAACCCAATCCATTGGTGGAAGTTTTTATTTTCTCACCTTTTATGATGATTTCAACAAGAAAATTTGGATTTACTTTTTAAAAAATAAGTTTGAAACCTTTTCAAGGTTCAAAGAATTCAAAGATGAAGCAAGAAAACAAAGTGTCAAATTTGTGAAATTGCTCAGGTCAAATGGAGGAAGAAAATATAAATCAAAGTATTTTACAATTTTTTGTAGACAATGCAACATTATAATGCAAACTATGACCAGATATACTTCACAACAAAATGGAATGGTTTAAAGGAAAAATTAGACCATCATGAACATGGCCAGGAGTATGCTTGGAGCAAAGAATTTGTCCAACGACTATTGTGATGAAGTTGTTTCTTGTTCAGTCTACATCCTGAACAGATCTCCAACAACAAGTGTCAAAGATAAAGTACCTCAAGAGGCATGGAGTGGCACAAAGTTAAAGGTTTCTCACTTCATAATTTATGGTTGTATTTCTTTTGCACATATCTGTGAAGAGTTGAGAAATAAACTTGACAACAAGAGTGAAAAATGCATCTTCATAGGATATAGTGAACAATTAAAAGCTTTCAAATTATATAATCTATTCATCAAGAAATTTTTGGTGAGAAGGGATGCCAAATTATTAGAGAATAAATCTTGGAGTGAGAAAGAAAATGAAACATTGGATAGTAAAAATACACTCCATCAAATAGATGAACAAACTAAAAAATTCAGAATTGCAAGCACATCCACCAAGACTTCCAAGACTACAGGTACAAATACAACAAGAACACTCTGGAAATGGTTCTTCTTCTAGTAGTGAATCATCCTCTTCTGTAGAAAATTAGAGAACAATAAGCATAAGAGAAATTTATGAGCATAACAATGACATTGAGAAGAAAAGTCATTTTTCCTTACTATCATGTCAACCAACTTACTTTGAAGAAGTAGTAAAAGAGGATCATTGGGTACACACCATGATTCAAGAAATTGAATTCATAGAAAGAAACAAAGTTTGGGATCTTGTTGATCCCCCAGTATACAAAACCAACATAGGTGTCAAGTGGGTGTATAAAACAAAACTAAATGAAAAAGGAAAGATAGAGAAGCATAAGGCAAGGCTAGTTCCAAATGTTTCTCTCAACAACCTGGCATAGACTATGATGAAACCTTTTCTCTAGTAGCAAGGTTAGATACAATAAGAACCATTTTATCCACTGCAACTCAAAACAAATGGAAATTCTTGCAATTGGATGTAAATTTATCCCTTTTAAATGACATCTTTCAAGAAGGAGTATATGTAGATCAACCACCTGGATTTGAAGTCAAAGGACAAGAGGATAAAGTGTACAAGTTGAAGAAAGCCTTGTATGGATTGAAGAAAGCTCCAAGAGATTGGTACAGTTGAATTGAATCTTACCTGATCAATAGTGGATTCAACAGGAGCAGTAAAGAGGCCACTCTTTATACAAAATCAAATCAATAAGGTGAATTCCTTATTGTTTGTCTCTATGTTGATGATATCATCTATTCATGAAATCTTATGTTAGAAGAAGTTAAAGATACCATGAAAACATAATTTGAGATGAATTATCTTGGTCTCATGAAATATTTTTTGGGAATTGAAGTTGATAAATCCACTCATGATATTTTTGTCTGTCAACACAAGTATGCTATAGACATTCTAAGAAGATTTAAAATGGATAAATGCAAGACAACAAAAACTCCTATTGCACTAGGAACAAAATTGAGCAAACAAGATGAAGGCTCAACAATTAATTCGACATTATATAAAAGGATAGTAGGTAGTCTCATGTATCTTACTACAACCAGTGTTACACATTATTTTTGTCACCCTTATGACCGTTAATGATGTAAACCTATGCTTTGTCTTTAGAAGGATCAGTGGCCTGAATTCCTGAAGAAAGAAGGTAGAAGAACTTTGCCTGAGAGAAGAAATTGTATTTTCCTTTGTAAAAACCCTATTAATGAATATCGTCGCAGGTTGCATTATATGCAGGGTGCGATGATGCCTGATCGTCGCACCCTGCTCTAAAGCTAGACTACAACGTCATCGTAGGCTGCACTATAGCTAGGGTGTGACGATTTCTGTACATGGTAAAAACGAGCATCTTCTCGATGCTTCTAGAAGGAGAAGCTTCTATGGTGAGGTGGCCTCCGAACAATTTGGATCTTACTTTCTTTCATGATTTAGTGGGATCATCATAACCTTCTCACCTTATCCTCTTCAGCTTATAAAAGGAGAGGATCTCTCATGGAGAAATATAGCTTGGGTTTTGTAGCTTGGATTCTTTGGAGCTTGTATATTGGCTTTGAGTTTTGATTTGTCAATATAGATTGTGAGTAGCTATTAGATCTACAGCCTCAGAATCTATGGATTATAAGTGTGTGGGAAGCAAGGAACTGTTGGAAAGAACCTGACAATATCAAGGCATCTGGTTGTATCTTTCTTCCACATTCTTTAATACATATATACTTTTCTTTCCTATATGAATGTTATTTGTTCATATTGTATGATTTCTTGATCACGTACATAGTTTCATATCAAATAGAATCTGTTATTCTTGTCTTTGTTGGCTTGTGTTCTTTTACATATATTTCTCTATAAGCCCCGTGACAGAGCTTGGATTGCATTGGCGAAGTTGGATATTCGATATTTAAAATGTATGTTCTAGATCCATTTCTCACTTGATAATTGAAATCTAAGGAAAGAGTAGTGTACTGTCTTGTTTTGTTCTAGTTTCATAGTGAAGCTAGGGGGATTGATTTGTGTCTGCACTTAATAATTAGCCCGATAAAAAAATTGGTGACCATATTGGGGAACATATTGTTTTCCTAGCTTGTATTGCTTTCTTTCTTTGATTGCTTGGGTTTTGTTTTCTGAGTCACTGGGAGATCCAACTTGACTCTTTGACTTTTAAACTTCACTGGAAAAACCTTCATGCTTTTTATTTATTCCATTTTCATTTGATCACCGCACCCTACTTTGAGGGACAATGCGACGATATAAGATCACCGTACACAACCTCTTTGACACAGTGCAGCGTCGCCACACTGTATTTGTTCTCTGGCCTGCGATGATTATGAAAAAATTGTTTTTTGGTGGTTTTCCTTGCCCATATCTATGATAAGTATTTGGGGTAATTTGTTGGGTCTGTTATAGTCTTCTTGACATCATGTTTTTTGCTTTTATCCATATTTTCTTTGTTTTCTTTTGAAATTAGATCTCTTCCTTTGAGTGTCTTTTAGTTACAAAGCATTATTTTTCTTTAGAATTGTTTAGCGAAATAATACTTTTTTTTTTCCAAATAGTTTGTTTTAAAAGAAAATTTGTTTGGGTTGCTTTGTTTTATAGAGATTTGCTATTTTTTTTAGCTATCGTTGAAAATAAAAAAATTAATTTCTTTCTTTGCACTAGATTGGGGGCATCCTTGCATTTGAAATAGCAAAATTGCGTGATTTTTGGCATTTTTTGGTCTTGAACTCTGAAAATTGATTGGTGTACAATCTCTTTGGTTCATTTCTTGAAGTTCTTGATATTGATGAGTTTAATTCAATTTTGGGACATTGTACATCTGGGAATGATAAATGTTTTCTCCTTCTCGTAGCATAGCTTTCATCGAAACGAAAATATTGCATCTTCATCTCTTCGCATAACTTTCGAGTCGGTCAAAACACCATATTATCCACGCCATTTTCCTTTTGAGTAACAACAGCCACAAAATAAAGCACTTATAAAAATTTATTAGACATTTTTATATTTTCTGGTAGCAAACCTACATTATCTTAGGCTGTAGGGATTTGGAATAGGTGTGAAAGATAACTTTCCAAAGCTGCAAACAAACATAGTATCTTGTGATAGGGAGAGTTAAATCCACTTATTACATTTTGTCCCGGGAATCCCTTCTAACACGAGGTCGCATTGAGAATGACAAAGTTACTCACCCTGCTTTGTTGGTCTTGGTGTAGAGATTGCACGTATTATGGGGGTCGCTTGAAGGTATACCCACAATGATGAGCGGAAGCCTTTCAAGTTGATTTTGGGCTAGATACCTTGCCTTTGTGCGTGGATCAGACTGTCAACTATTTCTCCAAGCATTATTGTAGTAATTGGTAACCTTAGTGGCCTATCTCTTTAGGGTCCTTACACGAGGTGACTATGGAGGGGCAAGTCTTCACAGTACCTTGAATCAACATTGGTCAAAATCACTCGGGCTCCTTGGAGGGTATACCCACATTTATGTGTGGGAGCTTGCACCAAGGTGTAAGTCTGTTAAGAAGATCGTCAACGTAACTTTTCCACCCGCTCTATCTCAACCTCTTCTTACATTGTTCTCGCAACATTGGATTCCATCACCAACTAGTGCGTTCATTGTGAGAAGGTTTTGTTTGTTTGCTTGCTTCCTAGATTTTTAGCATGTGTTATTTGTTTTCCCTAGTGGACTCTAGATTGGATCTTTGTTTCAATGGCATTATTTCTTGAAATGACCAATGAAGTAACCCCTTCCCTAGGGGAACCTTTTGTTTTTCCTTCTTAAGGAAATGTTGGTCCTCCTCACATCGCTAATTTGAGCCTTCCAGGTCTCACAATTGGATTAATGATATGGTTGTTTTCCACTCAGGTAATCCCGAATGTAGCTAGTGCTTTGGTTGTAATTACTTCCCCCTAAGAACACCAAACTCATGTTGATCCTTCACCTTCTTCACCAGTAAGATCTTCTTCACCTTCTCTACTTTCAAGGTATTTTTCCGTTTCATCCTCTTCGCTGAGTGAAAACTCTGAAGCTAGTAACCCGGTGGATAAGAAGAAAAAGAAAAGGAAGAATAAGAAGAAGAAAAATAAATAAGGGTCCAAACTTCCAACCGATGCTAGACATGTTGGAAAACCACCAGTTACTGTTAATTGTGTTGGGAGTGTTGATGATTCCAAGACAACCCAAACACATAAGCCCAAGTACCCTTGCAGGATTTGTAAGGGTAACCATCTTCTTAAGGATTTCCCTGGTCTATCCAAGGTTATAGAAGCATGGTCTACACACCCTCGCCAACGCATGTCGTTAGCCTATGAACAACATGCTGATGACCTCCCATCAACTAGTCAAGATACCATTGGGAAGAAGAAAAGTAGAGTCAATTTCTCGTGTATGTTATGTGGAGGGAGTCATCAAAATCAACTTTGCCCTAGTATGGACGAAGCCTCAAAATTACTGGAATACAAGACTATTTCAAAACCTCAACTTCTAGTTGCTTATCATAAGCTTACTCTCGACCCACCTGTAGTTGATGGAATGATCAATCTGATCCCTTCATCAATCAGTTTGGTTGATCATGTGGTCAATCTGGTCACGTCCTCAGTTGAACCAGTTGAAAAAGTGGCTGATCTGATCCCATCTTCGGTCAATCCCACTCTCTCGTTAGAGAGTGCAACCCAAGTGGTTGATATGTTTCCACCCATTGACCCCATTCTCCCCTTGGAGAATGCAACCCAAGTAGTCGATCTGATCTCATCATTGGTCAATCCTACTCTCCCTCCAGAGAGTAAACCTGATATTGCCCACGTTTTTTTTATTGATACATAATCTATCGTGCTAGGGGGAATTCCTCCTTCTCCCATGGAACCTCCTCTAAGTAATGAGGCCATCTATTTTAATTGGGGTGTGCTAACTGGACCTCATCTTCCCTCTCACATTCCTTTCAAGATTACAGTACAGGTTTTTGGTCGGGGCATTCCTCAGACGTTGATAGACGAAGGTTTGTCCATTAGTATTTTTTCCACTATTGCTTGGAAATATTTGGGTTGTCCTCAACTTGCGCCAGTTACGCAGAATCTGTTAGCTTTTAACAGGGGAACCAATCAACCTTTAGGGACCCTTCCTCAGTTTCCTGTAACTTTGGGAGGGAAAACTGTCTTTATTGATGTCATGGTTGTCCATGAATCCTTGGATTTCGCTTTGCTCCTTGGGCGAGATTATGTCTATGCCATGAAAGATATTGTGTACACTCTTTTCCATGTGATATATGTCCCTCAGGATGGAAGAATTGTGACTATTGATCAACTTTTGTTTGTTGGCCCTGACTTCAACTCGACGATTTCCTTGAACGATTCTTATATGCAGATGGTATCGTTCCTGCCACAAGTCAATTATGTGGCATTGTCCCCCATGCCTTCGACTACAGATGAAGATGAGTCTCTCGCTGTAAGATCATTCCCTTATGACTTAGATTCATTAGTTGACATTGTTATCTCTTTGGTAGGGCTTTTAGAGCTTGATCTCCTTACCCCCCTCGCGACCCTCGACATGTGTTCCTTCCAGAGTGTGTTTCTTCCATCGAGTGAAGATATCTTCGAGGCCATGACCGAGTTTTGTCCCTTGACATGGTGTCCTTCCAGAGCATCGTCCTCTTGGAAGCCATGATCAAGAATAATTCTTGAGCATAGTTTTGCTTCTCTATGGAAAGCTCGTTAAAAAATGAAACAAAGGTCTTGAGCATAGTTTTTCTTCTCTGTGGTAAGATCGTTAAAAAATGAAACAAAGGTCTTGAGCATGGTTTGGTTTTTTGATTTCAAGCTTGTTAAAAAATGAAACCAGCTACGAGGATAGTTTTTTGCGTCTCTGTGGCGACCTCATTAAAAAATGAAACAGAGGTTACGAGCATAGTTCTTGTTTTCTGTGTCAAGCTCGTTAAAAAATGAAATATATTTCCCCCCTCTTTGTTTGAGTCAAGTTCTTCATCTAGTATTTGAAGCTTCTTTTCCTCCTCCTATTCCGTTGAACGAATCAAAGCTTGGGGGCCAATGATTTCAGCCTCTGGACTTCATGTTGAAGTTAGAGCCGCTAGTTTCTTAAGCCGGGGGCTAAGTACCGACCATCCCTGTGTTATGCGTTGGGAAGTCCAAGCATAGTTTTTTATGGTTCAAGCTTGTGTAAAAATGACACCACCTACCCCAAGCATAGTTTCTTCTGGTTGAGGCTTGTGTAAAAATGAAACCAGGTCCAAGCATAGTTTTGGCTAGTTTTAAGCTTGTGTAAAAAATAAAATCTATCCCAAGCATTGTTTTGTTTTGTTTTAAGCTTGCGTAAAAATGAAAACAATCCTGAGCTTAGTCTTTGTTATTTCTCATGCTCCTAAATACATGAGAATGTAACCGAGTAAAATTTTATTACTTTTTCGAGCTCGTAAAGGTTATACGAAAAAGGAAACCCCTGGAGTTCCCTTTAATCTCTTTTCAGACTCTCTAAACATGAAAAGATTGCCGAGCGACCTCGTTATTTTCACGCTCATAAAAGTATTTGAAGAAAACATCTGATGAGTGATAGATTATCAATTTTTCGGTCTCATTAGATTAAATTACGAAAAAGGGCATTTTGGAGTTTCCTTTAAGTTTTTTCAGACTCTCTAAACATGAAAAACCCTTGAGTTTTCTTTCTTTGGACTCGTAAAACAAACATAGAAAGGCCCATATGGGACCGAACCACTCCTTCTTAGGGTTCGTTAAATATACTCCAAAGGATGAGCTTATAATTCAAGCATATGTTATCCTCCTCAAGCTTGTGTAAAAATAAAGAGGTACTTGACAGAAATGGTGGGGGAAAAATTGGGAAAGAAATGTATCTAAACTTGTATTCTATGGAAGAGTCACCTTTGAACATGACACCCTTTCACTTGCTTTGTGTCTAGGTTGGAAAATCCACTTGTCCCTTGGTCATACTCCTTTATAAGATTACAAATTGGTATGTGATCCTTGTTGTTGAGTCAGTGTTTCCAAGACAGTTGTCGTGTCATCAATATGTTCAAAGAAAAGTTCAACCAGCAAAGCCTTGTATTGTGTCAGCCATTTCTGTAGTTCTTAAGCCTTTTATTGCATTGACCATCTCTAAGTCAGTCCTGAGTCACTTATTACTTTGATCTACTTCAAATCGTTTTACCTGTTTCATGTCATTGATGGGGGATACATTAAAGCCCTCCCATGACGAGTCTTTTCCTATCGACTTCAGCTCATTATCTAGGAATTAGACTTATAAACTAATTGGTACCTTGGAACTTGCATGCCTCAATGGTAGGTTTCCTCGCTTTCGACAATGGGTTTTCATTATTGACCCCTTATTAGGAGATTTCACCGAGTGTTTGACTTCAACTCATTAATTCACACCCGTTGGATTGTACTAGAGTACCTTGGGAGTCATTGACATTAATGGTGATTTCCATCACACTTGTTAACAATATTCATTAATGACTGGTAATCAAGTGGTTTCTACCATGTTCGACTTCAACACCTGTAATCACATGGTTAGATTCGTACTATAGACTGGTGGAGATGAAGACCTTGAATATTTTTTGACAGATTCATGTTGCATTGGAGTATATTCATATTGTACTGTTGCATAGATCCACATGTATGTCTCATGGATATGTTCAAATTTGAGTCTTTAACACATAGATCCACAATGTATTTTTGGTGGCTATGTTCATATTTGAGTCATAATGGCATGGATCCACAATATATGTTTGGTGGCCATGACCTGTATTACTTGACCTAGATCTTCGCATGTCGACATTTATATTTTAAATCATTTGTATTATGAGTATGGGAATGGCTACCTTAGTGATGATATATTATTGTACTGTATTTCCTTGTTTGTTGGTAGGTTTCCGACCGACTGTTCCTTGTTCCCTACACACATTCGACAAAGYATTTCAGCTATCACTCTGTTCTAACTTCATACTTTGGGGGGCTCTCTGTTACACATTATTTTCATCACCCTTATGACTGTTAATGATGTAAACCTATCCTTTGTCTTTCGAAGGATCAATGGCCTGAATTCTTGAAGAAAGAAGGGACAAGAACTTTGCCTGAGAGAATAAATTGTATTTTCCTTTGTAAAAACCCTATTAAGGAAGATCACCACAGGTTGCACTATATGCAGGGTGTGATGATGCCTGATC